>BMAO01001583.1:0-293622 GCA_019973975.1 Trichonephila clavata | reverse complement strand
GTTTTTATGATATTTTAATTTTATAACTGTATTCCACTGCCATACTGCAAATTTTTTAATTTATAGTTTTCCTCTTTAGAGCAATTATGAATTCCTAATTTCAGATGCTTAGAAATTCTGACAGAATTAAAAGGTCAAATTCAATGCAGATAATATAACTGCAGAAGCAGTTTTGAAGGATGGAATTCCAGTTCAAACTGGCAGTACAACAGTTTGGAGTAAGCAGAACTACACTGCAAAGACACATGCTTTTTGCAGGAAGACTAATAATTCTGAAAATGGAATTAAATTGTGCATATTATGACCGATGTGCTGTTGGATGGTGTTCTCTAAAGATGAAGAGAGTGTTCTTGTTCAGTACCTTACTTTGCATGCAATATGCATTTTGGTTTGTCAAAAAAAAAAAAAGTTAAAAGCTTCCTTTTGAATATGCAAAACTAATGGAAAAAATGTCCCAAGTCTTGGGATGCACATGATGAAGCTGGTGATCAATGGTATTTTGATTTTTGAAAAGAAATAAGGGTCTTTCAGTAAGAAAGCCACAAGTTGGGCAAGAGCTTTAATAAAACAAATGTTGATACTTTTTTTTTTGTGCAAAGTATCAGAGGTATTGTCAAAATACCAGTTTTGCCTGAATGCATTTATAATATGGATGGAGCAGGCATTAAGAGAGAGATTTTCTATTTCTTTCTATTGATTACAGAGTGAAACCTAACTTTCAAGAAAAGCCTAGGTACAACAGCTGCTGGCCCTAGGTACAATGATATCCTTATACCTAGGGCCATTTGTGAAATTTTTTAAAAAGCTTTTATTTCACAGAATTTATTATTTAAAGTACTTATATTTACTCTACATTGGATGGTAGAGTTAGTATAAGGATAGTGCATATCAATTTCACATTTTTTAAACAGGTCAGTGGCTCTGTTTTTGTCAATTGAAAAAAAGTGGCCCTAGGTACACAGGTCTCCCCTAATTAAAAGCTGAATTCATTTTAGAATCTAGATAAAATATTGCCAAATCAAGGGGCCACCTATTCTAACTTTAACCAAAAATCTTTATAATAAAATATTTTTTTGGATCATTAACACATACATTGTTCAGATTCACTTTGATAAAGTTTACCTCAATATTTTCATTATTGAGATTGCCTTACTATCCTTAAAATGAATCTGTATTCTTCTTTCTTTCTCATAAAGCAGTTCTTGAACATATGGAAATCGTATTTTACAAATTTTTTGGCCTAATGTGAAAGATTACGAAAATTTATTTCTGAATATATAAAATGTAATAACTCAACAAAAATGCTTATAATAATTACAAAAAAACTCAAAATATGAAATATATATATTTGCCAGATATAAACACCTGTTGTTAACTTTCCAAATGAAGCAGAGTAGTACATGAAATCTGTTGGAGAATATAGTATACATATGTATTCCACTGAGTTAGTAGTACTTATCATTATTTAAAAATAAGTACATATTTTTAAGATATACTGATTTTAAATAAATACCAATTTTGTTTTAAATAAAATTGGCCATCTTGTGAATAACAAATTATATAATCTTAACAGCAAATGATTTGCATGGACTCAAGTAGCAGATTTATATAGCTGGATTGTTTGCACAAAATTATATCACAATAGAATATGGTCGCTTCAGTTCCAGTAAAATCAACAGAGAAACTGAGATTTGACCTTAAAAATTGGACAGACTTGTTTATCCCAAAGGGAGGAATAGAAGTGACTTCAGACAGCTTAGATGTCATAAGCGCTCATTTGATACCTAATAAGTAAAAAGCATAGTAAAAGTGCACATATTGTTGTAAGATTTGTGCAGTTTATAACTTAACAAATCAGTAATTTGCCAAATATTCAATTCTGATTGTCAGGAAGAAATTATCTCATATTATTTTGAACCTTTCAAAACCCTCATTTGTATAAAAATTTTTAGTCAAAAAAAATTACAAAATTGGGCTCTACGATGTGACTTAAAAAAAAAAGGCATTTTAATTTGTTGATTTCATTACACTTTTGTTGCAAGTTTGGGATTTATCTTTTAGATTTGGATTTAAAGCTATGTTTCAACCAAACTTTTAAGTGCTGTAATTGGAAGTAGATATGTTTTGACAGTATATAATATTTAAATAATTATATAATTTTTATTTATTAAAAACTAAACTCTTAGAATTGAAATGCTATTTTAATAACCTTATTTTTCAAAATGTGTAAAATTAAAAAAAATATATTACTTTTTTATTCTCTTATTAAATTTATTTTATTAATTTTTTGTTACATTTGATTTATTTTAATGTATTACAGTAAGATTTATATGATATTAAAAAACAATATATAAGTAAAACTGAGATGTTGTGCATTCCTAATTAAAATTAAGTCCTTTCTTATTAAAATGATTGAGCATTTTTGTCAGACTAAAAACGAATTACACATAATGGACTTCCTTAAAGTAAATGAAGTACTTAACAAGCTAGAGAGCATCACATAAGTCATTTTTATGTTACAATACTTAAGACAAACCTAAGATTTTCTCTTTTATCCATTTGACTACAACAACTGCAATTATGACTATATCAAATAAAATGTGTGGGATTCCCAGGATGGCTTTTTAAAAAAAGCAGCCCTTTCCAGTTATTTAGACTTAAATGATATATATGTTTAGAATAAGTGCCTCCAAATTTTAAGTGTCTAGAAGCTATTGTCTTTTAGAATGGATGCGTTTCAAGGTTTTTCTTTGGATAAGAGGTGTTGTGTCTGTCTGAAGATAATATCTGTGATGAGTTATCTGATTTATCTCTTCTAAAATTCCTTACAGCCAGTATATATGATGGCTTTGGAACTATAACATGTTCTTTTTTTGTCAGAGACATATTTAGTTAGATAAAGATTAGCTCAGTAATGATAGTTTGAAAAATGGTTACAGGATGATAAGTGCGGATATTATTGTTATCTTAATCCAATCATTCATGCTAGAACAAAAATTATTCTTTTAATTTTTTCCATCATGTTTTTTTAAATAGTAATTTTGTGTACCACTTTCAGCAGCTTAGAAACAGTTTATAATGAGCTAATATATATTATCAATTGCCATTGAATGTTCCAGTTTTTTCTTTAATTATTAACTTTAACATGTCCATTGTACCTTATAAGTAGGGAATTGAAGATATCCTGAGAAATGATTTTGGATTTTTAAATAATAAAAGAAAGATTAATTATAATTTTTGAATTATCCAAGGATGAAATTCAATAATTTGCTAGTATTTCAATTCTTGATAAGTATTTTAATTGAAGATTTATTTGAATTATATTAATGCCTCCGAAACCCTATGATGCAGTTTGTCACCCAAAGCATGTTTTTATTTAGTTGACAAATTGATTCAAAAGATAAATGTACAAGATAATTATCACAAGCTGTGTTTCTAAACTATATTAAATATTTTTTTTTCATTAACTAAATTCCTTATCATTGCCCATTCAATTTAGCTACATTGGTTATTATCATAAATTAAGGAAAAATGGGACAATAAAAAGTTATGTATGGAATTTAATGAAACTTATACACATTATACAACACATAGAAAGGTATAAAATAGCATAAAAAATCACCAAACAATTATGCTGTTATAGAAAGTAGCATATGTATATAATAAACAAATCAGATGGGTCAGTTTGGTGAAGGAAAATTACCTTTAATATGGGGTATAATCCCCCGAGAAGCAATATGGCACATAGAGTGAAGTGTGATGCTCTCAATTAGGCAGTCTCTTAATTCAGTAGGAAGTGTCAACCATTGCTCTTCCAAAGCAGTTGGAAGCGTGGCTAGGGTGCTAGAGCATCCCAAACAAGCTCGACAGAGTTAAGGTCTGGTGATCGAGCTGGTCACTGCAGGCACTGAATTATTTCCTGCTCAGTAGGAGCATCCATGATGTGCCCTGTGTAATTTCACATTATCATCCTGTTGCATGAAAGCATCACTTATTGCCCCGACATAAGGGCACACATAAGCATACAGGATGTCATCTCTATAGGTGTGAGCATTAATCTTTCCATGCGAAAAGACATGGAGGTCTGTGCATCTCTATCCAAAGAGACACCACCCCAAACACAAACACTGCCTGGTCGGTATGCATGTCTTTCACAGATATGTCATGGATGAAAATGAATTCTAGGTTCTCTCCAAATGAAAATACACCTACTATCGCCCTTGAGGCCAAACCTGGACTCATCCATAAAGAGAACAGCTCGCCATTAGCCAGTGGACATATTGACATATACCCACTGCAAGTGTTCCTGCCTATGGCGTGATGTGAAGGAGACACAAATTGCTGGTTGCCTCGCATAAAGACCATGTTTGTGAAGCTTTCGACACATGGTTGACCTTTATACCAACCTTCCGAAGCTTGCAGTGAGAGAAGATCTGAGTTAGCCAGAGAGTTGTGGTTCTATTTCTTTGTACGCATAAGGACAAATATGAGTCATCAGCATTTTTGTGGTAGTGTATATGTAAATGTAAATTTATAATATTTTCATAAAGCTATCATAAATTCGAAATAGTCTTTAATATGTTAAGAAGTTATTTTGAATTTTTGTTTATTTGAATTCATTAGTTATTTCTTCTTCATATGCCATTTTAATTTTACCTTTTGAACATTTCATCTCGCATATTGCAAACAGTCTGTGCGAAATGTGAATTCATTTGGGCATGTATATATGTTTGAATTTTAACTGCTAAAAGGAAAGTATTTAAATTATGCTGAGAATTTTGGAAGTGGTTTTACGATTATGAGTAACTTGTATATGACATTTTTAGCAAGACTAAGTCAGCTTGGATTTAAGTAATGCAATTAAAAAAATTTTGAAATATTTTGTTAAAAAAATAGATGACCCAAACTGAGAATCTACCCAATTTGCAGTTACCCTTTTTCATTTTATCATATATTTATTAAAGTCATGTATATTCTGTTATCTTATTCTTATTAATTGTCCAGACAATATATAAAATGGGCTATTGAATGAAATTAATCTTTATAGAAATAAGGAATTATGTTACAAGTTTCTCTCCATATAAATTTATAATTGGTTAATTTTCAAAATTAATTGAAAATATTTAAATATTTGGTTTCTTTTTCTGTGTGTGTGTTTTAATTATGTAAAAGTTACATTTTATAAGGTAAATATTCACAAATAAGCTAGATTTTAAATTAAGCAGACTTTTTTTCTTTATTTATATTTTAGGACTTGAATATTCTTTGGTACCTTATGTTCAGTTCTTCCTAAATAATAAAATTGATGGTTGCCATCTGTTGAATTTGACAGCTGATGATTTGGAAGATCTTCATATTTTTAAAATTGGACATCAGCTTCTTATCTTGGAAGCTGTTGAACTTTTAAGACAATTAGTAAGTATGACCATAATTTATTGAAACATATCAGCTTATCTGTTTCTCTCTATCCTTTGTTTTGTTGTAGCTCCATTCATGTAGTTTGGTAAATTTTGTTCTGTTGAATTATACACTCTTGATTAATATTGCACAGTATTACTAAACTCATGTATAATGACATAATAAGTTGTCTTATTTTTGTATTATAATAAAAATGAAGTTAATTCTCCAAAAGGGTAAATTTATATTAAAAAATGTAAATATTTTTATTCAATAACTCTGGTTTAATCTTTTTGACATTTTTTTTCATCTTAATTTTGCTACAAATTTGAATTAAGTTTTCCCATTAAATATGCTGTTTTTTTTTGTAAATTTTTGTTATGTGTTTTAAATATAACTATTCTTTCAGAAAAAAAACAAAAACATTTAAACGTTATGTCATATTTACTCGAATCTAAGCCACACCCCCAATTCTCAAAATGTTTTGTGAAAAATTTTTGTCAACGATTTTAAGCCCCAATGCTCACCCCCAATTCTCTACTCATTTTTGAGAAAAATATATATATGTAAAAGAAAAAAATGTGTAAAAGGTTTATTGTGTGTGATATCCGACACTTAAGAAATTAAAAAAATAATGGTAATTAATAATAAGATAATAATTTATTTGACCTGCATTAAAAACTTTCAAATATATACATGAACCTATAATTACTTCAACTGTCAGTATCATGTTTCGAAAAGGATTCGTCATCACTTCAGAATTGGTGCTGGCGTCACCATTTTCCTACGCAGTGTCTGTCATCTTCCATGTCTTCCAGTATATTTGTCATGCAACATTTTTTAAAAGAATGTATTATAGAAGAATGTAAAAGAATTATTAAAGCCAGTTGAACATTTACAAGCAAAAGTTGTATTATTTTGTTTACTTCATCGACATAAATATGTTTTATCTGTGTTAAGTTTTCAACGGTCGCTACTTTATTTCCATTTTCTTCTGCGTATAAAATTACTTTCCTTTTCTTACTTGCATCATAGTGAACTCATCTTGATGCTGTTTTTTGATGCTTATGTGATCAAAGAAAACATATAAAATTTTTTTTTTCTAAACACGAGCAGACAACAATGTTTAGTATATATAGACTAACTAGTATGCAGAAAAACTTAGGATTGGGATAATTCATCAATGCAAGTGGCCAGAATGGAGGGTTACATTTTTCCTTTTGAAAGGGGTGGAAACTCAGTTTCCCCAATCCTACAAATGTTTTGATGTCGATTCTAAGCCGCACCTGATTTTCAGTAGCATTAACACTGGAAAAATGGTGCGGCTTAGATTCGAGTAAGCACGGTATATATATTTTTTAATCTTTCCCCCCTCTAAATTTGGAAAGTGTTTACATTCAATTTATTTTCGAAATGTATTTCTCTTATAGCATTACAGTCTCAATTCTGAAACATTACAATCTCTTGCTGTTAAATTGGGATGCAAAGCTCGTAGTTTATATAATGATTTAAAGCTCAATGGCCCCCAAGATCATTTAGAAAGTATGAAACAAGAACGTATATCAACTAGTGTATTGTCGGCTGTTTCTGAAATCTTGACATCTGTGAAAGCATTAGTTTCATGGTTAGATAGGTAAGTATTAGTATTTGCTTGGCTTTGGATATGCATTCCCGTAAATATTTTGCACTTATTGAATAAAAAATGCATGTGTAATGTCATGTCAAATCTTACCTCTTGTGAATTTAAAATTAAACACTACATTTAGTTGAAAAAAATTTCCATTTTAGATAATTTGTGTTATTGGGATTGAGATATTATTTGAACTTTGGTGTTCCTGGGAAGCTTTAAATTTATATAAAAAATATTTTTAGATGCTTTTTACTATCATAATTTATATTTTGAATTTATAACTCTCAATTTGATTTATACTGATTATTATGATATGATACTGATATGGGGCCCAGCTAAGAATTGCAGGTGAAGGAGCTGAGTCAGCCTTCTACCACTTGATGCTCTGGTCTTTGCTGATCAGAGAAGCTGCACTTTTTTCTCTTTGCCCTGGTGACTCTCTTTCCTTTCAATGCAGCAGGCTATTCCAACTCGTTTCTGGAGTGGCCACTGAACTTTGACTTTTAAGGATGGAAACAAAGTTTTTCCGACTTGTGTTAGGTGTTCTGCCTGCCTGGGATCTACAGAACACATTCTTGACTGCCTGGGGCTTACAAAACAAGCTGTATGAGGACCCTCTAATGGTGCTGAACTTTTTGAGAGTGAATGAGATCATGGACTTGATCTAGCTTGGCCAGACATGGAGATAAGCAACAACAATATACCGATTATTAATGTGGCTAAAATATTGCCTTGAAGTCCAGTGGCTGAGTGGTAGTGCATCGCGTTTCCACACCTCAGGTCTGAGGTTCAAACCCTGGGCTGGGCAATTTCGACTCAGCCGTTCATCTCTTCAGTAGGTTGATAAATGAGTACCAAGCTTTCTTAAGAACCTAACACTGGGGGTTTTGCATCAGACTGACCACCAGACTGGAACATCTGCTCATGCACCTCAGAGCCCAAGATTACGAATACTGAGTTGGGCACAGTAGGCCTTGGCCCACATGGGCTGTTGAGCCACTGAGTTAAGCTAAAATATTGCCGTGGTTTTCCAAGTAATGTAAGCAGCTAATGAATCTTGAATAATTATTCCTTTAAAAGATTTTTTCTGATATGTTTTTCTTTGGCATTGTGTGGTTTTCAATCTATGTGGCATTCATGGCTTAATGAGCTCTATTAATTAGATGAAGGTTTGATTCTAGCTGATTTATTTTAAAATTGTTTCTTCTATATCACTCTCAGGGGCTTACCTTTAGGTAAATACGGAAACTGTAGCTCATAAGTATCAAGTTATTTTCCCCTCCTTCATGGGTTTAACTGTCTTTGGTATGCATGAGTGATAAAGAAGCAAATAAAAAAATATATTAAAGAAATTGAAACTGACTGATATGTTTCCTGTTTGGCAGCTCGCGAAGCTGCTATTGTTTAGGTGTTGACATTAAAAACACAAATGCTAGAGACTGTTGCTATATCTTAAACAGTTATCATTACTATCCAGATTGAATATTACATAAATAATATGTCTACCATTGTAATGTCTGAAACTAAAGATTTTATATCTTCTCATCAGTTTTGTTTCAACAAATACTTCATCCTTTTCATCACTTTCTAAAAATGTTTTAACAGTATCTACTTTTGTTGCATTCATTTCCAGATTGAACACAACTCTAGATCCCTCTACATGTATATTTTCTAATATGTCCACTTTTGAATCATGTTTGTCATGTTTTTGTATTTTTATATTTGATGCAAACAAACTTAGGGATTTGAGATTTTATATTAAGAGCAGTATGTAAAAAATGGAAAATGAAAGTAAAACAGATTTTCGAAAATATCTCAAATTCTACAAGAAGTTATCTCAGTTTAAAACTAAAACTGGTGTCTTACAAACAGAATAGGTGTTCCTATATCCATCATTTAAAACATTGGTGTGATTGTATGTGATGGGGATGAAACCATGGAAGAACTGTTGTGGCATGATGTATAAAACACTTTCACCAATAAGAATATGAAACAGAAGCAATAATTGATATTTTCAGTTTTTATCTTTGCGATCATTTATGTTTTATGTGCTTTTTCTCCATGAACATTTGTAAATTACAGGACTCTATTTTTTACAAAATGTTGTACCTTAGCTAGCATGGCTTTAATAAATGTTACTTTTTATTGCAATGTACAGTTTTTATTAACTAATTTATTTAAAACTTTTGTTCTGTTTTTTTCCCTTCTGTTGTTGAAAGTTTGATTTTAAATTTATACATGAAAAACACCTTATCTTCATGTGTATGGCTGTAAGTTCAATGAGGATTCAGTATCATTTAATTTCGTCAAACTAACTAATCTTTACTCTGAAAGAAACAGGTTAATTGCACCCATTTTGCAGTTTAACTAGCAATGTAAAAATAAAGTTTCAATTTACTTATGTACTTAATTTTCAGAATAATCTTTGCACTATGTCATTTGCTAAATGTTATCAGAGAAATGTAGGGTCTTGTAGAAACGTATAGATATTAAATAAATGTGGATAGAAATGAAGTGTTGATTTAGTATTATGTATGTTTTCCTTATTAATTTTTATAAAAAGCAAAGTGATTAGGAACATTTTTTCCATTGAACAAAAGTATCCATTTATTTGTGATCTCTTTTCATAGAGTTGACTTAATGTTAAAAAGTAGAGTATAAGTGTTTTCTTAGTGTTAAGCACTATTTTTAAATATTCAAATTTATACACTTTAAAGTTATTACCATGGTTGAAATATATTAAAATTATCATAAAGGGGCTGTGTGTATGTATAACAATATTTATATATTTTGTATTTATCTTTACTTTATTTAGACTTCCATTTTTACATGATTCATTATGCTTAAAGTTGAAGAAGACAGTTCTAAAATTGAGTATTGAACTTGCTTCTACTACTCAGCGGGATCAGTTTGCTGAAAAACCTCATTCCTTAATTAAAAGAAATGTAAGTCTGTTTTATTAAGCTTGGAAATTTATGTTTCTGATTTTATATTTGATAATGCTTTTTATTATGAATTGTGTAATATGATCAGACTTTGATGTCTTAAATACAGTTTCTTAATAAATGTATAAATTTTACTGTATTAAAACCAAATTTTCACTATAGAAATAATTGCTGTGAAAACTAGAAGCACAGAATTTGTGTATCAAAAGTACAAAAATTTTTTCTTCTGAAAAATGGTTTTTATATCTGTTTTCTGTTAATTTCTTTTTCATAATAAAATATTTTTAAAGAAGTATATCCATTTATTTGAGTTGTTATTGATTTAAAAAAAAATTCTTGTGTTTAATTTCCTGCAAATGAACTAATTTTTTGTGTATATTTATATGATATGAATAATTTAATGGTGATTATTACTTCAATCAGATAAAATTTAAGGAACTTCCTTTTAGAATAAATTCTACATGGATGATGGATCCTTGTATTTCTAGTGAAGTATTTGTGAATTTAGAAAATTTAGAGAGAGAGGAAAAAAAAACTCAGCTCATTTATTTTATTTAACTTGGAATCTTGTCTTTTCTGCCCCTTTAACTAAATATGAAACTCTTAAGTAATTAAAAAGTATTTCACAGTGACTTTAAATGGATATTTGGGAGAGGAGGGAACTGAAAAAAAGAAGAAATGAATTGTATCTATTAAAGGAAACCACTCTAATAGATACAACTTTGTTTCTGATTATTTTTAGAATATTAAAATTTCTCTACATCAGGTGTGTTTTCTAAAATATTTTTACATTTTTGTAACTCTTATACAGTAAGGAATTATATGTATTTAGATATTGTTGCAGAATTGTTGATATATATTTTTAGATATTGTTGCAGAAATTATTTTACTTGTAATTTCACAATATTTTTGTTAAAAAAAAATGATTGTTCTTTCTTGTTATATTGAATTTATTTTGCATTTATATATTCATACAAAATAGCTTATGATAGAAATTGAATGAAATAAGTAATTGTAGTTAGTTTGATAGGTCGTACCTTTTTGGTATACATCCTTAATTTGTGTCATATGTTTGGATTAATTCTTTTAAACAAATTTTTCTCATAAATAAGCAAAGTAAAAATTTTAATCTGTTCTCATGGGAAAAAACCCTATTTCCGTATTTATACATTAATGTAGTTATATAAAATTATTTAAACATTATATAATACTAAAAGGCATGAGTCCAATAAATTTGCTTCTGCTTTCTCCTGAAAATATAACAATAATTTCAGATAATGCTATTACAACTTGTTTATACATTTCTAGGGTGGTACTTCTCTGAAATTTTTTTGACATCCATTGATTTAGCAAATATATCACAATAATGCAAGGGTACCCTCTTTCTTACCCGAGTATGAAGATAATTTATTTAACCTTTGTATTCCTCTATCTCAAGAATAATACCTCCTCAGTGGTCTGCCATTTCACAAACTCTTCAAATAATCATTGTCACATATTCAGATCCGTGGATTTGCCCTGAGAAACAATATCCTCCACTGTAGGTACAGTCTGTAAATTCCTATCAGTCACTGTTTCTGCTCGCAAATTTTTTCAAAGAGAATTTGATGTTCTATAGTAAATTACTTGTCACAGGCTTTGTCAATGAAAGATATGCAATAGACAGTGTTTTAGTAATCATTTTAAAACCTCTTTCAATTAATTCTATATCAAAACTAAAATGATGCAAATATGCATCATTTATGTTCGTGAGTTGTATTTTAAACAAAAATGTTCATATCTAAGCTTGATGCATACTAGTTGGATTTTTCCATAGTGAATGCATACTGAGGTACCAATGTATTTATATATGTACTATATTTTGATCTTGTAATTATATTGTCTTTTAAAAATTTACTTAGCATTCAGATGTATTTTGAATTTTCAGTCACTGCATATAGCTGAATTATGTGATAAGTTTGTTCAAGACTCAAAAGATTCTTTGATACTGCAACCTGCATCTCTAGACATAGCAATGATTAAGAAAAAACCTGATGAAGAATTGGTAATTTTCATTTTTTGAAAGAATTTTTAAATTTAGATGTACAGTTTCGCATTTTTGTTATGTTTATTCATACTTCAATTATACAGTTATTTTATTTAACTATGTAGAATTTTGAAGCCCAGTGGTCGAATGGAAATGTATTGTACTTCCATGCCATAGACCCAGGATTCAAACCCGGGGCTGGACAAGGTTGACTCAGCCTTTTATCCCTTTTGTGGGTCAATAAAATGAGTACCACACTTTTGCTTGGGAACTAAACACTGAGGGTTTTGTGTGAGATTGACTACCTTGTATTTTAGTGCCTAAGGTCGCAAAAACTGAGATAGGTACAGTTGGCCTTGACCTTACTGGGCTGTTGCACCACTGAGTTTAGTTTATGTGAAACTTATATTTGTGTCATATTTAAATTTTTTATTTCATATAGTTCATATTTAAATGGATAAATTTTGAATTTTTAAAATAACACTTTATCAAGGTGTCAAATCAAGAGTGTCAAACTCAAAGACTAACTTGGGCTAAATAAATAAGGTTTTCTTTAGGTGGGCCCCAAAGAAAATCAATATTCATAGAAATGTAAGTTTATTTGAAATGATACATTATAATAAACATGAATAAAAAAAAACAAGAAAAATTTAATGTTTAAGTCTTGACATCTCTTCTCTGCTGTTATATTTCATATTTGGGGAGAAATTTTGATATTTTATTATATTTTATCCTGTGGGGATATACTGAGAGGGCCACAAAATTATTCGTTTTGGGCCACAAGTTTGACACCCCTGTCTTAAATAGTCTCATCCACCCTGAATTAAGGTTGTAAAAGCTGTTTAACTGTCATCTGGTAATTTCTCTTTTACATTTTATTATGCTAATGAGCCATACACTCAATGATGTGTGTACGGTAACTGTAGCATATAATTTGCATTTATCCAGT
Source organism: Trichonephila clavata (assembly GCA_019973975.1). Taxonomy (NCBI): domain Eukaryota; kingdom Metazoa; phylum Arthropoda; class Arachnida; order Araneae; family Nephilidae; genus Trichonephila; species Trichonephila clavata. The sequence continues at coordinate 280,675 of BMAO01001583.1, read as the reverse complement.
ACTTCCTTAAATGGTTTACAAAGTTCTTAATGGGTTTCATAATACCCTTGATAGCTTGGGTTTGGTTTTATTAAAATTGGTTGGGTGGCATGGATGCATTTCCAATTTTTTAATATGTTAAATCAATTTCATGTGTTTTGTGTAAGATAGTGTAAAAAATGAAATGCAAAGAGTTTTTTTAGCTGTAAATTTGAAACTCTAAAGATGAATTAATAGAAACAAGGAGTCCCAATGAATTGCGTTTTCCAGTTGTTCTAAACAAACTCTTCCTGCAGTGGGGAACAAAGGGACATATTATTCATCAGACCAAATTACATCTTTTCACTCATCAAGATGCATTTTTGATGCTTTCTTTGCCACTATGTACTTTTTTAGCATTGATGCGAGTAATAAGGAGTTTGTACTTTGCACAAAATGGTCATACAAAAATAATATGAAGATGTCTGCAAACTATTCTTTTTGACATAGGCTTTTTTATAACAGTGTTTAAATCCGTGGGCATTTGCTTAGTTGCGGATTCACATTTTGGTTGAATAATTCATGACTTTGTTTACTGATCACTTTCCGACTACTTTTTTTCTGTCAAAAGGTTTCATGTTAAGATTTAACTCATTGTTCTTTATGATGCATGGCCAAAATTTTTTATACCTTTCCTATTAAGTGAGCACCAATAATCACACTTTTCTGCAAATTGCAAAGATCTGATATTTTAAAATAATATTCAGTGTATGATATCTTTAACTTTACTATTTGTAGTTGATAATGTGGAGTAGACTTCCTATCTCCTATTCTTGTATATGGGAAACAAAAAAACCAATATCAGACTACAAATTTTGCATGCAAACTCATGAATTTTTTCAGTAAGAGTTTCCTTTATTTTGTCTATCTTCAATGTGTTTATCTATATATTGAGAGAAACATTGTAAAATACTTTTGTTAAAGAAAGTTAAATTAATTTGTGTGTGTTTTCTGGAATTTTTTATATGATCTTATTCTTGAAATTGATTTTTGTCAGGTTTTTAGTGGTAGCATTATTCAAGTAGTTGTAATTGTCAGCTCATGGTCGATAATGTTCAAGTCAAAATGCATGGTCTGTTCCTGTTTCCTTTTTATGGCCTATCTTGTAAAATAATGGAAACTGCTTCACATTAAATATAATTGACTCTCTATATTGTCTCGTAATGTGAAGTTAAGAGAATGGAGTACCAGAGCTCAGATGTTGTTCTGGTTATTTAACTGTGTCGCAGAATCAAGAGGTCCATCACCAATAATTTGATGTTGCTCTATGATGTTAATTTCAAGTTTTCGAAGAGATTTCCATCATTTCTTCTAAAAAAAAAATCCTTTTTTTTTTCTGTTTTGAGAATTCTACTTCACATAAATTTAAAAAATGAACTATTATTGAATTTATTTTGTAGTAGAGAAAAGTTTGAATAATAATAAATTTTTTAATAAAAAAAAGTTTAAAAGTTTGAATTTTTAATGTCATATGTATTTTTGTAATAATTTATACTAAAAATTATTTTACTTATTTTAGGGTATACATATTAAATCAACTTATTCTGGGGTGCATATTATTGGTGGTATTAAAGACCAGGTTTGTATTTTTAACATTTTTGAATTATTTTCTTAAGGATATATTTTAAGGATACAAATAGTGGATTTCTCATGATGAAACTGTATGATTTTAAGAAAACATTGTATTTTATCTAAATATATTGTCCACAATGCTCTAATGCAGGGATGGTGAACCAATGGCATGCAACACAATATTTTGGGCATGCCACTGATCAATATGGTTTGTATTTTATTTAAAAATATCAAAATTCACTATGAAGTAATACGAACAAACACGAGTAAATGGTCGCGGGCTGAGCGGAGTACACTCGTTTGTTATTGTGTTTGTAATTATTTTTACAAGAAACTACAAGTATTTCCCGAACTTGAAAAAAAATATCAAAAATGTAGATGTATATAAGAAATTAGATAAAGAAAAAGCTACTGATGAATTTATTTCTGCAATTGATTCTTCAATCAAGGAATTTTCAGCCAAATTTTCACAGTTCAAAGAATTATCAGAAACAATCAAGTTTATTATATACCCTGATGTGACTTCATTTGATGAACTGAACTTGTCCCCCGATTCGATTGGTTGGAAATAGAAGAATTTGAAATGCATCTGATTGATTTCCAGTCTAGTTCAGTATGGATTCAAAAATTTATTGAAGCAAGGAAAAAGTTCGAATTGACTGAAATAGAAAGATTAACAAGCAGCATAAGTAAAAATACCAGTAACAAAATTTTGGGAACATTGAATTTGATTCCAGACACATCAAAGAAGCTGTCTTGTGCTATTTTAACCATATTTTCATCTATCTATGCTTGCAAGTAATTCTTTTCAGAGATGAATAACATTAAAGATTCGCTTAGAAAGCATTTGGCATATGACTCCAATTAAGCATGCATTCTGCTAAAAGTAACATCTTACAATCCTAATATAAGGTATTGGCCATTCAATCTGCAACAATAAAAGTTGCTTGAATATTACTTTAATTTGAATGACACATATAACTAAAACATTTACTACTATACAAGGCAAAATAGGGCTTTTTAGTAGTAAATGGAGTGAGTGAGCGATTGATTGTTGGTTTTAATGGCGCAAGAGCCAAATATGGCTAAGCTGCGCCAAGCTTTCGTTAAAATATTAAAAACGTTGTAAAATTTCTAAAAATGCTGACAAGAACACTGTTTCAGAAGTACAAGCTAAAATCACAGATAAAATATAAAAATTTAATTCATCTCATAAAAAGCATAAATTTTTGTGGGAGGTCTAACCCTCCCGCCAAGTCAGACAAAGATAAATCAGAAAAATGCAAAAATAAAATTTGATATAATATATTTAATATGGATTTAAAATTCTTAATCAGCAATCTGCAAGTATACAAATTGTAAAAGAAAAACAATTACTTTCTACCCTTTTTTTATATCGTGTAGGTGTAATTACGGGCGAATAAGGAGTATTATATACGGAAATTTCGATAGAACTAATTCACATCCTCAGTATATTCGATCATTTCTTCGTCTGAGGTATCCTGTTGAGGTGTACTTTTCTGCAGTTTGTGTGGTGCTATTTTTATTTCTATTTTTGCATCTGTTATTTTTTTAGTAATTTTTTTTTCTTGCCCGAGATTTTGAAGTTTGTTTCGAAGCCTGTGTTGTAGATGCAGAAGGGGGTTGAGTGCAGGAGATGGATGTGGAAGCGGATGTGATTGAGGATGATTTAATGGGGGTGAACATATTATTGGTGGTGGAAAGAACGGCATTAGACATAGGGATAGGTGGCTGAGGCTCTGACACAGTAGGGGCTATTGAAGATGTGGATGGCAAGAAATGTGCTTGCGTTGAAGATGATGTGGAAACAACAGGAACAGATATAGATACATTTGGTTTCGGTAGAGATGAAATTGGTTGAAGTAATTTTAAAGGTGGATATACTATTTTTGTTATATTTTCATCAGTTTGTGTATAATTGCTTAGAGTTGAGGATTTTGCAGCCTGGGCGTATGTTTGCGATGTTTGTGGAACTATTAGTTTTTGGGCTTCTGGGTAAGATATATTTTTATTCGTTTTGATTTCCTGAATTTGTTTTTCGGTTTTCCATTTGGGGCAGAGTTTGGAATCAGCGGTATGGGGTTGAGAGCAATTAATTCATTTAGGCTCTAGAGTGTAATCTGTAGAAGAATGCCCTGCAGATGCACGCCTAGAGCACGTTAGTTGTCCACGGTAGGAAGTTTGTGAATGTCTGAACCTCTGGCACTTAAAGCAGCGAAGAGGATTTGGAATATAAGGGTGATTCTTACAGTTGAGGTATCCGGCTTTATTTGTTGTGGGTAGTTTAGAACTATTGAAAGTTAATATTAAATGTTTTGTCGCAATAACTTTTGAATTTTTTTATTGTAATTCTTCTTACCTGAATTACACCCTGGTCAGAGAAGCCTTCAAGTATTTCTGATTCAAGAATGGTCATTAAGTCAAGTTCTGAAATGTCACCTCTGCAGGAGTTTAGAGATTTGTGTGGAGTTACACTTACTGAAGAGTTTCAAAAGGTTTTGGCAAGAAGAAACGATTTTGTCTGAATAGCGGTGTTGGTTTCAATAAGTAGATCACCGGAACATAAGCGTTTTATGGATTTTGGCTCACCACCTGTTCCTATGAGGGTTTTGTGAACAGCAAAAGGTGATTTATTTGACATCTCATTATTTGGAAGTGAAAATAATAAAAATCTTGTATTTTCTTATATTTGATCGACGTTAAGAGTGGGTAAAACAAGGCCTTTATCTGGGCACAGCAGCATTGGATTCATAAGCGAGAACAGAAATTCGTCCTGGCGTGCCTCCACCCACCACGGAGTCCAACAAGGGAGGCAGTCCTTTACCTGCGCCGTGCTTGGTTTTGCAAGTCATCTGGCAAAAACCAGGCACGGCGCTTACCTGGAGTTTTCCCAGAATATAGTGCTACAGCATCAAGGCTAGGATCCAATGGGTAAACCTGCCATCCCTTATCTGCAACACTAACCCTACAGCAACGTCTCTCCAGGGACACTGGAGAGAGGTATCACCAGACGATTGACAGGAGCGGGCTCACTCCAACCTTCCGGCTACAGTGGTGGGGGCCAAAGGGAACGCAAATGTATCCTCAGGACACCATTTTCCTCCTTACGGGACGCCGCACACGGCAAACATACTGGTTGGCAAACCAATGTAGTTAGTAAAACACAAACATCAAAGTACCAAAAATATCAAAACAAATAAAAAAAAGAGAAAACGAAACAAATAAAAAACCAAATGAATACATACCAAAATGAAAATTAAACAGTGTTAACAACAATATGAATTACATAATTGAATCAAAAGTAAAGAAAGGTTGAGTAGTATTCATGTGTATTTAAAAATTATTTATCTGTAGTCTAGATCTAAAAAGAAAGATAGGAGAATGTATGACAAGAAGAGGGTGGAAAATAGAGATGGATTACTAGGGTACCCCGGGTTCGTGAAGCCCGTGTTTACCAAAGACAGTAAACCCCTTGGGAAAAGGAAAAGCTCACTAGGGCACCTCGGGATTGTGACACCCATACTCACCTAAAGAAGGTGAGCCCCTTGAGGGGTAGTAGTGAATGGAGAATTTTCAGTTGTTAGTACTTAGTTTTATTTTTTCCCAATAATCACAAGTCAAAATTATTTGATAGCATGTCTTTACCTCATTTAACATTTCTTTAGCAAAAAAATGGCTCTTTGATCCATTAAGGTTTGCCACTCCTGCTTTATTGGATCATAATTTGTTTTCAAAAAGAGGTTTCTCTCAGTAGATGCCATTTTCCCCCCTGAAAAAATTGACTTATTATCTTGTAATTAGTTTACATATCAAATGTTATTAGTTACCCCTGATATCAAACACATGTTTTAAAATAGTTGACATAAAATTTTTGCTCAACAATTTTCAAAGATACTTTTTTTATACAACTAAGTAATTATTTTGCAGTTTTCTTTTAAACTGGTGTTTTAGAAGTTTAGTTTTTTTTAAATATAAGAAGAATCAGAAACACTATATTTTTAAAAAGAAATATACATTGTGTTCAGTTGCGGAAAAAAAATTATATGAAACAGATTTTAGATACTTAGTTTCTCTATATCCTAAAACTTCTGAATTTAAATTTCCATTTAATTATCTCAAATAAATTAAGAGGCCTGAAATGTCTGATGCATAAACACTTTTTTTTAAGGGCCCAAATACTAGTTTACAGCTATTAACTAATGGTTAACTTATTACACATTGTTTGAAAATTAAAAATAAATGTTATGAACAATATTTTTTAAAAACTGACTACTTTTATAAAATGTATATATTTTTGTATTAAATTAAAGTAATAAACCTTAAAAAAACTAATTAGAAACCTTGTTAAATAATTATAATTGAAACGTTAAACATGTAGATAATTGTTTTCTCAAAAAGAATCTCAAATACTCTTCTTAAATAGCTTTTCTCCAATATATCTGCAACTAAAATTATGAATGAAATCTAAACATTTACCAGCTAAACTATTTTCTAATCAGTTCAGAATTTAAAAAAAATACTGGGAAGTTTTTTTTAAAGTTAAATTAATCTAAAAAAATGTGTGAGGGTTGGTTCCCTTTGAGTTATTTACAATGCTGCAAATTATATCCTTTTGTAGTGAAAATATTGTGAAGTTATGGTTGTTCCATTTAAAAAATTTTTTTTTGACTGCATACTAGTAGATAGATTTATTTTAGCTCAACACATTGCTTTCTTCCATTTTTTCCCTCATTTATATTACACAATGCTTTATTTATATATTCTTGACTTCAAATAAATTAGTGTTATGCTTCATGGTCTTTTCTTAATTTTATCAGAGCCCTGCAAAATCATGCAGCAAAGTGGAGAAAGGTGATGAGATTGTCCAAGTTAACTATCAAACTGTTGTAAGTATACAGATGCTATTAAGCATATATATGTTTTAATTAAAAAATACCAATTACTTTTTAAAAGGAAATGTCTCCAATTTTAAAGGTAAATTCATGGCTAAAAATCAAGAATCTTTTCAGATTAGTTTAACTGTCTGATAAGTATTTCCTAATACTTCACTCACTTATTTGTAACTATACTGACACTGTTGTACCTGCAGAAAATATTTTTATTATTTTGGACAAAAAAGATTTGTGAATGTTGAATGGGAATCTATATAGAAAAACTGCAATTTTGGAGATTAATCAAGCAATTCATACATTTGTTGAACAATTACTATTTTTTTAGTTTCTCTTTTATATATTTTATCATATTGTCACGTAGAAGGAATAAAGCGATGTTATCCAATACACAATTTATTTTGTCGTAGTGTTTTACACGGGCAGCACCACAACTGAAGACCTGTCCAGCTGCAGTACTTTTATAAACCTGGTGGAGGGTTCTAGAATAACCACCAGGGGAAAGATTAACATAAATTCAATTTACATAATTTGCAAATATCCATAATAATAAATAATGAAAGTCATGATTGAATTTAACAAACAAATATCTGGGAGGCTCGAACCCCAGCCACTTGCATTGTAGAGCAGTGCTCTAACCGTTCGGCCACTCAGAGCGTATCAGTTTGTGACATTTCTCCCTCCTTAGGAAACACAGCGACCCGCTGTAGTTGTTTCGAACGGCTTCTTGTAATAGGTCCAAAGTAAACTTGTTTAGGGTTCCTTTTGTCAAAAACAGTCCGGACTGGTTCCGTTGGTAACTTTTCTTGTTCAATATCTTCTAGCTGAAGGTCAGGGTCTTTATAAGGTTTCATTCGCAGAACATGTACCACGTTTCTTAATTTTCGTTTGGTGCGCATACTATCACAAGGTTCCACTTCATAAGTCACTTCGGATAACCTTTTTGTCACCCTATAGGGACCAAAGTATCGCTTTAACAATTTCTCAGATAATCCAACTTTGCGGATTGGAGTAAATATCCAAACCAGGTCTCCCTCTTTGTAATTCACTATCCGATGTCTTTCATCATAACGGCATTTGTCTTTGTCTTGTGCTCTTGTTAGATGTATTTTTGCTAGTTGTCTAGCTTCTTCGGCCTTCATTATCAGGTTTTGAACGTAATCATTCGCTGATTCATCGGGAAGAAAGGGCAAAATGGCATCTAGTAGAGTATCCACATCACGTCCATGAACAAGGAAAAATGGACTGAAACCTGTCGTCTCCTGCTTTGCGGTGTTATATGCAAAGGTGACAAATGGAAGTATGTTGTCCCAATTCTTTTGGTCAACATCGACATACATGGCCAGCATGTCAGCGAGAGTTTTATTGAACCTTTCCGTGAGGCCATTTGTCTGAGGGTGATATGCAGTAGTTAGCAAATGATAAGTCAAGCATAAATTATTTACTTCTTTAACGAGATTCGACAAAAATGATCGCCCTCTATCACTGATGATTTCCCTTGGTGATCCATGTTTCAGTATAACGTCTTCAACCAGAAATTTGGCTATTTCCGTGGCTTCACCGCTTGGTAGGGCCTTTGTGATAGTAAATCGAGTGAGATAATCTGTACAGACAATTATCCATCTATTCCCTTGCTTTGTTAGAGGAAATCTTCCAAGTAAATCTATCCCTATTTTAGCAAACGGGATTTCCCCTGGCAATATTGGAGGAAGCAATCCTGGAGGTCGCTGAGGTTGAGATTTTCGCCTTTGACACTCTCGACAATGAGACACATAGCGTCGGACACTGCGGTATAGGCCAGGCCAGAAATACTTCCGTCTGATTCAGTAGTACGTTTTGGCAAACCCTAAATGACCCGCTGTCGGTGCATCGTGAAGGCTTTTTAATACGTCCCCTCTAAGATGTTTCGGTATGAACAATAACCACTGCTTTCCTAAAGGATCGCAGTTTTTTCTGTATAAAATTCCACTAATTTCTTTAAACTTTGAGAAGTCTCTCTTTCTAACCATTTCGTCTCGAATATTTGCTACATCAGGGTCTTTACTTTGCTCACTTTCGAAATTTGTAATGGTATTAAGGAATGGTATATCTTCAGTGGGCTCTTCTTCAATTTTAAGCAGTGGGCTCCTCGATAAGCAATCAGCATCCTGGTGCTCTCTTCCGGTCTTGAAAACTATTTCCACATCGTACTCTTGAAGACGCAAAGCCCACCTTGCTAATCGCCCAGATGGATCTTTTAGATTCGCCAACCAGCATAAAGAGTAATGATCTGTTACCACTGTAAATGGGTGGCCAAAGATATAGGGTCGGAATTTACTTATCGCCCAAATAACTGCTAAACATTCCTTCTCTGTAGTCGAATAATTTTTCTCGGATGTTGAAAGTGATCGGGATGCATAAGCAATAGGCCTTTCAAACCCACTCTGTATTTGTACGAGAATAGCACCAATGCCATATCCACTGGCGTCAGTATGTATTAAGGTATTAGCTTCTGGTTTAAAGAAGCCAAGCACAGGATATCTCATCAGCAGTGATTTTAAACGGATGAATGCTGATTGATGTTCTTCTTTCCATACAAATTTAACATCTTGCTTCAATAATTCGTGCAACGGCCTGGCGATGTCGGCAAAATTATGGACAAAATCGGCGATAATAAGAGCAGATCCCTAAAAAGCTTCTAACTTGCGTAACGGTTTGGGGGGTTGGAAATTCTAGAACTGCTTCGACCTTCCCTGGATCTGGACGAATTCCATCTTTGTCCACTAAGTGACCAAGAATCTTAAGGCTTCTTTGAACAAAACGACACTTTTTATGGTTCAGTGTCAAACCAGCATCTCGTATGCACTGAAGCACCATCCTCAATCTCAAAAGATGTTCTTCGAAAGAGGCAGCGTAGACAATGACATCATCTAGATAACATAAACAGTGCTTCCACTTCATCCCTTTAAGGATACTATCCATCATTCTTTCGAACGTGGCTGGGGCATTACATAACCCAAATGGCATAACCTTAAATTGGTATAATCCATCCGGAGTAATAAAAACCGTCTTCTCTCTGTCTCTTTCATCGACTTCAATCTACCAGTATCCAGACTTAAGGTCTATTGTAGAAAACAAGCTTGCACCCGAAAGGTTATCCAAGGCATCGTCAATCCGTAGTAAAGGGTACACATCCTTTTTGGTAATTTTGTTCAAGCGACGGTAATCCACACAGAAACGCCAGGATCCATTTTTCTTTTTCACCAGAACAACTGGGGATGACCACGGACTCTCCGAATGCTCTATGATGTCAAGCTTCAGCATTTGATCAACCTCTTTTTGAATTATTCTTCTCTCTTCAAAAGACACTTTATATGGCATTTGCTTAATAGGTTAGCAATCGCCGGTGTTTATCTTGTGTTTTACTTTACTCGAGACTCTTATTTTGTTCTCAAAATCAAAAACATCTGTAAAGTCGTTAAGCAACTTCAAAAGATCTTTCTGTTGCGCCTCACGCAGTTCCGGGTCTACAAGGCATTTGAATTCTTTCACCGACTGTCTAGGGTGCTTCATTTGTTTTACTTCGATTTTGTCAGCATTCTCGTTCAAAGAACTTACCAATCCATCCTCAATATCCGTCATTTCGGCTATACACATGCCAGCTGGTATTATCTGTGGCTGAGAGGAACTGTTAGCAATCCAAATATCTATTTTGCCATTCTGGAGTGTGGCTATTGTAGCTGGGACTTTTAGCTGTTTTGTCCATTCAAAATTCTTTATTCCAGTAACTATAACCGTTTCTAAGGTCTGGTGGTCTTTAGCCAAAGCGGAAATCTTACTTATAGAGTTTCCTGGAATGACAACGTCACTGACCGCATATAAACCAGAATTTACTTCATTCATTTTGAGATCATTAAGAGAGACTTCTCCAATCTGAAGTTCACCTGATCCGCAATCAATAATGGCATCAGTTGCTTTGAAAAAGTCCCATCCCAATATGAGATCATGACTGCATTGCTGGAATACCAAAAATTCGAAAGGTTGCACCACTCCATTTAGGTTCACTCGCAACATGCATCGTCCTATAGCTTCTACAACCTTACCACAGGCAGTTCGAAGAATCGGGTTTTGTTCTGAAAACATGGGCGTCCTTAGTTGTGTGCGTAACTGTTCGGAAACTACTGAATAATCAGCTCCTGAATCAACCAAGGCATTAACGATATGCCCATTCACAGTTACGGATACAAAGTTTTTGACTAGTTTAGCAGCCGTGTATACTGGAGGGTTTTCGTTTATTGCGGCCTTACCTCCCACGCAGGTCGCATGCCTTAGTTTTCCTCACTGGACCTAACAGGTGAGCGACGAGATGGAGATCTTGATTGGTGGCGTTGTGGATTGCGTCTAGGGTACGGCGAATTACTTCTGTAACGCTGGTAATTAGATTCAGGATCGCGGCCGTAATCAGAAAGAGAGTCGGAATCCCAGCGTTCTGACTGGTCTAATTGTCTTCTTTGTCTTGCTGCGTTAAAAACATGTCTATCACGGCAATATCTAGTCACGTGACCCGGTCGTCCACAATGAAAGCAAATTGGTACGTTATCTGAAGTACGCCAAAGGTCAGTCTTCCTTCCGGTATCCTGTTGAGTTGGTCTGTTTTCTTGTCGAGGTCTCAGCCTTGGTCTCCAGGAACTTCCGCCAGTCCTTTGAGTTCTGTAAGGGGAAGGCGTAGGTTTTTCTCGAGAGAGTGGAGCCAAATTGCTTCGAACTTCTTCTCGGATAATGGATTCTAAATCGCTTGGCTTGTCGTCTATACATGTTGCGATCCGTGGGAGTACTTTCTCGATTTCTTCTTTAACAATCCTTCGAATTAGATCGCTTAGATCTCCTTCATTGGCCATTGATATGGGTGTAACATTAGGTAGTCTCTCATATCGTAGCGGCACAACTCGTCTCTTTCTCATGGCATCCACTTCACGGCAACACGTAACAAATTTATCTACTGTGCTAACTTCTCTGTTTATCAGTACCTGGTAGAGATTTTCAGCCACCCCTTTCATGAGATGCGATATCTTTTGATCTTCTGGCATATTTTTATCCACTTTCCTGCATAATGACAATACGTCCTGAACGTAAGACTCATGCGTTTCGCCAGGACGCTGAGCCCTTGTCCTTAATAATCCTTCTGCAAAACTTTTTACGTCCTCAGGCCTTCCGAAAGTCTCTTCAAAAAGTCTCTCGAAGTCTGTCCAACTTTTCAATCGATCTTCATTGTTGTCAAACCACAACCTTGCAGTTCCGCTTAGATAGAACACGACATTTGCAAGACGTACTGTTTCATCCCAATTGTTGTAGTTAGCAATCCTCTCGTAATCATTTTTCCATTTTTCAGCATCTTCGGTATTCAAGCCAGAGAATGAACAAGGCTCTCGTGGCAGCTGATAAGTAACATACATAGATGGGATTGATGATGTTGCCTTGTCTTCCGTTTCACCTTCCGGCATTCTTTTTACAGTTCAGACTCGGCAAGGTAGCAACCCGTATTCTGGAGGTAGCCCTTGGAGCCTTCGACTTTCTCTGATATCCGCCGTTGCCGATGGCTATCGTTACCCCGCGCCTCCACCAAAATGTCACGTAGAAGGAATTAGGCGATGTTATCCAATACACAATTTATTTTGTCTTAGTGTTTTACATGGGCAGCACCACAACTGAAGACCTATCCAGCTGCAGTACTTTTAAAAACCTGGTGGAGGGTTCTAGAATAACCACCAGGGGAAAGATTAACATAAATTCAATTTACATAATTTGCAAATGTCCATAATAATAAATAATGAAAGTCATGATTGAATTTAACAAACAAATATCTGGGAGGCTCGAACCCGAGCCACTTGCATTGTAGAGCAGTGCTCTAACCGTTCGGCCACTCAGAGCGTATCAGTTTGTGACAATATTTATTCGAATTTAAGCTATGTCCTTAATTTTCAACAAGATTTTGTGAAAAGTGAAAGATAGTATAAAATGTTTTATCACTACCCAATGTTATGAAATCAAAATAAATTTAAAATGAGAACTAATAAGAAGTGAACAGTTAGTTATTTTATCAGTATTATAAACTTTTAAATACATACATGAACTAGTAATTGCTGTAAATGTCCCATTCAACAATTTTTCCCTTCGGTTCTAAGCCGCACCCATTTTCAGTAGCATTGAAATAGTAAAAAAAATGCGGCTTAGATTTGAGTAAGTAGAATATATACTTTCATGGACCTTTTACCCTGTGTAAATTTTAGGCATACATTTTTGAAGCTGTTTAAAAAACATGTTTTAGAGATTTTTTTTAAAGAAATAAATCTCTTGTTTGTTTTTTTATCTTCCAAAAATAAATTTACTTAAGGTGCTTATATAAGTACCAAATATTTTAAATCAGCAATGAACAAGTTTTTAAAGAAATTTACCAAATTTTAACTGTAAATTTTTTTTATTAGTTATTTAAAAATTAGTACAGTTTTACTTTTTATCAAATTTAAATTTCAAAATTGTTGTAAGTAGTGTTTCATTACTGAACTCTTACTAATCGTTGTGTTTTTTTCGTTTATTTTACTTGTCAATAAATATTAAATGTCTGATCACCTTTTTTTTAGCAGAAATTCCCTTTTATATTCTTAGTTGAGAATATCAATAACATAAGATTTTTCCATTAAATTTCTACCAATTGCATACAAAGACCATTATTTTTGGAACCAGTGATTTAAAAGGTAGAACAATATTGATCTTTCCAGATTTTTTTAAAGATGCTTCAAATAATATTCTTTCAAAAGGTTTGTTTTATCCAGTTGCTGTTTCATTATTTTTATGATCCTAAGAATTGTAGCCTTTTACGGAATGTTCTACATATTTCTATTATGTGCTGTTGTTGCTTATGCCACCTGATCGACAGTAACATCACATCAAGGTCCATGAAATTCATCTCGGCTAAGAGCTAAAATTTTACACCTGTCGTTAGCCTTCGCTTTGAGCCCCATGGAGGTGACACTACGATTTGGCTTGGTACAACACGATAGATTGCGACACCATTCGACCCACTGATGTAACGAGCACGTTTTCCGTGTGTACTCTGAGGGTATTTGGTGGCATCGGGCATCGAACCCCGGCTTTCCGGTCTGGAGTCCGATGATATAATCACTAGGCTACCCAGGGCCCCATATTTGTCATATAAAACATGTCTGTAATTTAAAAAACTTTTGATTTCCGTTGTGATAGGGCTATCCGCATGAATTTCCAAACTAATCCTCTTGGGTTACTTTGGGGCCAGGATTTATTCTATTTCACAGACTCTTCGGGAAAAACAGGAGATAGTTATATGCTAATTAATTCGACTATATATAGTCTAGATTTCGTAAATGTTAGAGAGAGAGAGAAGGAATTGCCAAATTACATGTAAGTATCGTCTACGGATCACTTCAACGAGCTTAGCGAGTATTTGATAGTATTATAGTAAAGTACTAGATTAATCATTAAAGGAATCAAAACAATTAGATTTAGTACCGACCTGAAGTTAGCAAGAGTTCGTCTCCTTGTCAATTCTGATAGCTGAGATTACTTAGACAGGAATATTAGATTTGAATGTTAGATTTGAGTATTAGATTTGAGTATCAGGATTAATCTAGGTATTAGAGAGTCACTCCGAGGTTTCCACTTATAGATTGAACTTGTTCTTGTTAATTGTGTTTGTCTGTCTTCAATAAATAATTATTGTTATGGCTTTTGTTGGGGATGATATGTTTCCTCCTACACCAGGCTTGTGGGGCAATGTGAACTCAGTCGAAAATAGGACTGGGTCACAACAATAGCACCCAATGAGTTTGTCCTCAGGACATTTCTCCCTTAACCCCGAGATGGGAGTCGGATCCAATTTTAGGTTCTTGCCTGATATTTGTTTCTCCGGAGTAGAAAACATAGAAGAATTTTTGGAATATATTGACAGTAATGTTAAGTTTTACGAAGTACCCAACAATTTGGCATGTGCTTATCTTAGAGGGCGTCTCCGAGGTCGAGCCTTGGACTGGTATGAAGTATTCGGATCTTCGATAGTGAAAGGGAGTGCTGCGGATTTCCCGCAATTGAAAGAGGCTTTGACAGCAAATTTCCCAGTGGTTAGGAATAAGACAGAATTGGAAGACATGTTCTATTCATCGTGTCAGGCTCCGTCGGATTTCATTTATAGCCTCTTCAAAAGAGATAAAAGATTGTGTGTGTGTGTGTGTGTGTGTGTGGGATTAAATATGTAGGAAGATAGTTTGATCGAGCATATTGTTGCCCATTTGGAACCACAATTGATGGAATATATAGAGATTAGAAATTCAACTACTCAATTGCAGTTACTTCAGATAATTACAAAGTACGAGGACAGATATTTGAGGAGAGACAATCCGGGTTCGAGCTATAATAATAGTGAAAGAAGAGCTTATGATGTGAGTAGGAGGTCTAACGAAGGTCGTACTAATAGAAATTGGAGAGATACTGGGGTTGTCGAACGTCAAATTGATAGAAGACAGGAATTTAGAACTTCCAATGGGACGAGACCCCAGAGGAATGATAATCAAGTGTTCGAGAACAGGAACCGTATTGATAGGAATGATCGCAGATTCGAAAGTCGTGATAGATGAGATCAATATAGAAATAGGGGTCCGAGTGATAATTTTGAATGGGGGTCGAATAATCATTGGAATAGGGGTAGTATTAAAAATTTAAACTTTTTAAGCGTTCAAAATCAAGATCGATCGCATGTTGATGAAAAACCTCCTATAAGGGTTTCCTCCTTAAGGATGTCCCCTGTAGAACTCCCATACATGTCAATTTTAGTGAACGACATCTTCACTAAGGCATTATGGGATACTGGAGCCGAAAAGTTGTTCATCTCTGAAGAAATTTATGGGGCATAGTTTTCATAAAAGTCAATAAAAAAATCAAATGCAAAAGTTATAACGGCTCAGGGCACCTGTTGCAACAATGTAGGGACGATAAAATTAGATATACGAATTGGAGAATTCACAAAAAATGGGATTTTCACATATTAGCAGATCTTGAATATCCATGCATTTTAGGTGTCGGTTTTATACATAACGCGAAGATTACCATGAATTTCGAGGAAAAGTCTTTAGCAATTCCGGATTCGCAAATCGAAGAATTAAAAATAGTAGAGGAGAATGTAGAAATTGATCTTTCGAATTCAAAATTAAAACAAAATCAAAAAAGAAATTTAAAATCATTATTTAATAGTTTTAAAGGTCTATTCTCTGACAAACCAGGACTTACTCATGTATTATATCATGAAATCGATAGAGGGGATAGCCCTCCAGTTGTCTCCAGACCGTATAGGTATGACAGGTTTAAGCAAGGTATCATTGATTATCACATCCACAAGATGTTACGAGAAGGCACCATCATACAAATTCAATCGGCTTACGCATCTCTTGTAGTTTTGTGTAGTTAGAAGAACAGATTACCCCAGGACAATCCTGAGGCGTATAGATTTGCGGTGGGATTATCGCAAACTTAATGCGGTAACTAAGTTCCCGAGATATCCTTTGCCACTCATCAAGGATTTAATTACTGATATTCCTCACACAAAAATAATGAGTACTTTAGATCTGCGCTCTGGCTATTTTCAATTGGCAGTACACCTTATATAATGGAAGTAAAAGTTAAAATCTTGGAGTGACTATTTTTTGAGTAAGTAGTTTTGAGTGTTTCTTTAGCGTATTGTTCTATAAAAGTTATTGCTAAACTAAAATTTAAGATGTCTAAATAAGTTAAGACTTAAAATTTTCAACGTAATTTATATCGGGCCATTGAAACCCTTTTATAAATCCCGTTTTTTTCTTGAGGGGGGCTGTGATGGGGCTATCCGCGTGAATTTCCAAACTAATCCTCTTGGGTAACTTTGGGGCCAGGATTTATTCTATTTCACAGCCTCTTCGGAAAAAACATGAGATAGTTATATGCTAATTAATTCGACTATATATAGTCTAGATTTCGTAAATGTTAGAGAGAGAAGGAATTGCCAAATTACATGTAAGTATCGTCTACGGATCACTTCAACGAGCTTAGCGAGTATTTGATAGTATTATAGTAAAGTACTAGATTAATCATTAAAGGAATCAAAACAATTAGATTTAGTACCGACCTGAAGTTAGCAAGAGTTCGTCTCCTTGTCAATTCTGATAGCTGAGATTACTTAGACAGGAATATTAGATTTGAATGTTAGATTTGAGTATTAGATTTGAGTATCAGGATTAATCTAGGTATTAGAGAGTCACTCCGAGGTTTCCACTTATAGATTGAACTTGTTCTTGTTAATTGTGTTTGTCTGTCTTCAATAAATAATTATTGTTATGGCTTTTGTTGGGGATGATATGTTTCCTCCTACACCCGGCGTGTGGGGCAATGTGAACTCAGTCGAAAATAGGACTGGGTCACAACAATGGCACCCAATGAGTTTGTCCTCAGGACATTTCTCCCTTAACCCCGAGATGGGAGTCAGATCCAATTTTAGGTTCTTGCCTGATATTTGTTTCTCCGGAGTAGAAAACATAGAAGAATTTTTGGAATATATTGACAGTAATGTTAAGTTTTACGAAGTACCCAACAATTTGGCATGTGCTTATCTTAAAGGGCGTCTCCGAGGTCGAGCCTTGGACTGGTATGAAGTATTCGGATCTTCGATAGTGAAAGGGAGTGCTACAGATTTCCCGCATTTGAAAGAGGCTTTGACAGCAAATTTCCCAGTGGTTAGGAATAAGACAGAATTGGAAGACATGTTCTATTCATCGTGTCAGGCTCCGTCGGATTTCATTTATAGCCTCTTCAAAAGAGATAAAAGATTGGGATTAAATATGTAGGAAGATAGTTTGATCGAGCATATTGTTGCCCATTTGGAACCACAATTGATGGAATATATAGAGATTAGAAATCCAACTACTCAATTGCAGTTACTTCAGATAATTACAAAGTACGAGGACAGATATTTGAGGAGAGACAATCCGGGTTCGAGCTATAATAATAGTGAAAGATGAGCTTATGATGTGAGTAGGAGGTCTAACGAAGGTCGTACTAATAGAAATTGGAGAGATACTGGGGTAGTCGAACGTCAAATTGATAGAAGACAGGGATATAGAACTTCCTATGGGACGAGACCCCAGAGGAATGATAATCAAGGGTTCGAGAACAGGAACCGTATTGATAGGAATGATCGCGGATTCGAAAGTCGTGATAGACGAGATCAATATAGAAATAGGGGTCCGAGTGATAATTTTGAATGGGGGTCGAATAATCATTGGAATAGGGGTAGTATTAAAAATTTAAACTTTTTAAGCGTTCAAAATCAAGATCGATCGCATGTTGATCAAAAACCTCCTATAAGGGTTTCCTCCTTAAGGATGTCCCCTGTAGAACTCCCATACATGTCAATTTTAGTGAACGACATCTTCACTAAGGCATTATGGGATACTGGAGCCGAAAAGTTGTTCATCTCTGAAGAAATTTATGGGGCATATTTTTCATAAAAGTCAATAAAAAAATCAAATGCAAAAGTTATAACGGCTCAGGGTGCCTGTTGCAACAATGTAGGGACGATAGAATTAGATATACGAATTGGAGAATTCACAAAAAATGGGATTTTCACATATTAGCAGATCTTGAATATCCATGCAGTTTAGGTGTCGATTTTATACATAACGCGAAGATTACCATGAATTTCGAGGAAAAGTCTTTAGCAATTCCGGATTCGCAAATCAAAGAATTAAAAATAGTAGAGGAGAATGTAGAAATTGATCTTTCGAATTCAAAATTAAAACAAAATCAAAAAAGAAATTTAAAATCATTATTTAATAGTTTTAAAGGCCTATTCTCCGACAAACCAGGACTTACTCATGTATTATATCATGAAATCGATAGAGGGGATAGCCCTCCAGTTGTCTCCAGACCGTATAGGTATGACAGGTTTAAGCAAGGTATCATTGATTATCACATCCACAAGATGTTACGAGAAGGCACCATCATACAAATTCAATCGGCTTACGCATCTCTTGTAGTTTTGTGTAGTTAGAAGAACAGATTACCCCAGGACAATCCTGAGGCGTATAGATTTGCGGTGGGATTATCGCAAACTTAATGCGGTAACTAAGTTCCCGAGATATCCTTTGCCACTCATCAAGGATTTAATTACTAATATTCCTCACACAAAAATAATGAGTACTTTAGATCTGCGCTCTGGCTATTTTCAATTGGCAGTACACCTTATATAATGGAAGTAAAAGTTAAAATCTTGGAGTGACTATTTTTTGAGCAAGTAGTTTTGAGTGTTTCTTTAGCGTATTGTTCTATAAAAGTTATTGCTAAACTAAAATTTAAGATGTCTAAATAAGTTAAGACTTAAAATTTTCAACGTAATTTATATCGGGCCATTGAAACCCTTTTATAAATCCCGTTTTTTTCTTGAGGGGGGCTGCGATGGGGCTATCCGCGTGAATTTCCAAACTAATCCTCTTGGGTAACTTTGGGGCCAGGATTTATTCTATTTCACAGCCTCTTCGGGAAAAACATGAGATAGTTATATGCTAATTAATTCGACTATATATAGTCTAGATTTCGTAAATGTTAGAGAGAGAGAGAAGGAATTGCCAAATTACATGTAAGTATCGTCTACGGATCACTTCAACGAGCTTAGCGAGTATTTGATAGTATTATAGTAAAGTACTAGATTAATCATTAAAGGAATCAAAACAATTAGATTTAGTACCGACCTGAAGTTAGCAAGAGTTCGTCTCCTTGTCAATTCTGATAGCTGAGATTACTTAGACAGGAATATTAGATTTGAATGTTAGATTTGAGTATTAGATTTGAGTATCAGGATTAATCTAGGTATTAGAGAGTCACTCCGAGGTTTCCACTTATAGATTGAACTTGTTCTTGTTAATTGTGTTTGTCTGTCTTCAATAAATTATTATTGTTATGGCTTTTGTTGGTGATGATATGTTTCCTCCTACACCAGGCATGTGGGGCAATGTGAACTCAGTCCAAAATAGGACTGGGCCACAACAACCTTATGTAAAATATTGCATGTATTGAAGTAATTATTGTTTGTTCTCTGAACCAGCATATGAACCTGTAATGGTACATATTCATTTCTGGTAAGACAGACTTTTTCTGGTTATTCAAAAAGATTTCATGTTGCTTTGAAGAAGCATTTTCATAATTATTAGCAGTTTTATATTTTAGGGTAAACTGGTGGTTTATATTGAGCCATAACATTAGTTATACTAAAATAACACTGAACAATTATATATATATATATGTATTAATTTATTTATGAACAAAGTTAATAGCTATGCCAGAAAGATAGAGCTATTACATTGCAGTAGATTGGAAAAGTGTTAAGAAATAAAAACAATCACATAATAAAAGTGGTAAACCTGTCACAGATTTTGTTGTTGATGGTTTAATCATACTTCAGAATTCAAGAATTATGTTTTCTCAGTATAAGCATTTTGTCTTTTTCAAGATAAAGCATTCTATTTCTGTTTGCATGCTGAATGTTGGCTAAAGTGCCGTGAGGAAAGCTTTAAGATGCACAATAATTTTCAGTATTATATTGGAATAATTATGCTACAGATATTTTTTTCTATCCTAATCTATCTGCAAATTTGAGTCATACAATTAAAGGTTATCATAGATCATGAATTCCAGCATTATAAGCTGATTTGATTATTTTATCTGAGGATTCCTTTCTTGCTTCCGTTTTTTGTATCCTTCAAGATAAATTTTATTTTGACATTAGTTAATGAGTATTGCTTGGTATGTAGGAAATGGGAAAAATCTAACCCTCGAAAAAAAAAAAAACTACAAGATGAATTCATTCAAATTTTTCTTACGCTGTTCATTTTCTCTCATAAGACAAAACAATTTTCATCACCATAATCATTTTGTTTATAATCATAAAGACGTTTTCAGTAATCTCACTTTACTTGAGTTCTTTCATAATGTATATGTTTTATTAAATATTATCAGTTCTTTGTGAACTTCCAATCTGTTGATCACAGGTTGAGTAATATTTTAAGGCAAAATATAATGTAAATATAAAATGTATGTGTATATATAATGTGTATATAAAATGTAATGTAAATATAAATGTATGTGTAAATATAAAAACTACCATCTTTCAAATTTTAAACTTTTCTTTACAAATGAAATATTTTTTAGGGAAAAAATATCTTGGAACTATCTGCATTAATACACTGCTTGCCATTAAAATTATAACACCATGTAAAAAATAAAATACAAAAAAGATATATATTGTATGTATTGGGTTGTTCGGAAAGTAATTTCGTTTTTTCCTGACAGAAGATTTAATTGTATTTTTTTGCACCCAACTTCACATTTAAGCCATATAATTTTTATATGCTTTGAGAGCTCATATAGCAAGGCTTGTGTGTGAAAATTCCAATTAATTCTATGCAGTAGTTTTTGGTTGGTGCCCTTTTAAATATGGAGAGCGATAAGCAGTATTTTCGACATATCTTACTGTTTTTCTACAGAAAGGGTAAAAATGCTGTTCAAGCCAGAAAGAAATTGACCGATGTGTATGGAGAATGTGTGTTGACAGTACGCCAGTGCCAGAACTGGTTCGCTAAATTTCGATCCAGCAATTTTGATGACCACGTTCGGGAAGCTGATAAAGACACGATAAAGGCATTAGTTGATGCGAACCAGCGAATATCAACACGTGAGATCGGATTGAGGTTAAATTTATCAAATTCAACAGTTTATGGCCTCTTGAAAGGCCTGGGATTATCCTCGAAGCTCTATGTATGGGTTCCCCATGTTCTCACAGAGAGAAATCTGTGTTGCCGCATTGACGTCTGGGATTCGCTTCTCAAACGTCACGAAAATTATTCGTTTTTGAAGCGCATCATCACTGGGGACGATAAATGGGTTGTATGCAACAATGTTAAATGCAAGAGGTCATGGAGCAAAAAAGATGAACCGTCTCAAACCATTTCCAAAGCCTATATTCACCAAAAAAAGGTGATGCTGTGTGTTTGGTGGGATTTTAAAGGAATCGTTTTTTTTTAGCTTTTACCGGATAACACAACGATTAATTCGGAAGTCTACTGTCATCAGCTGGACAAACTGAATAATGCACTTCAACAGAAAAGGACAGAATGAAAGGTGTAGTGTTTCACCAAGACAACGCGAGACCTCACACAAGTTTGGTCACTCGCCAAAAGCTTTTACAGCTTGAATGGGATACAATGCCACACCCACCATATTCTCCAGACCTGGCACCATCGGATTATTATTTGTTCCGGTCACTCCAAAATTTTTTAGACGGTAAACCCTTCACCTCAAATGAGGAGGTCAAAAACCACCTCAATTAGTTTTTTGCCAGCAAAGACCAAAAATTTTATGAGCGTGGAATCATGCTACTACCAGAAAGATGGCAAAAGGTGTTGGACCAGAACGGCCAATATATAATTTAATAAAGTATTTGTTTATTATACGAAAACTGTCTTTCATTTCAACAAAAAAAAAAAACCGAAATTACTTTTTGAACGACCCAATATATCTGTATGACATGAAGACAAAATGATAAAATTTGCAAGCAGTTTGGGAGTTCGCAGGAGGGCAAAATTAGTAGAAACATATGCCCACCCCTTTCAGCTAAAATGGCACTTACTGGTTTTGCTTGGAGTTAAACTGGGCATAGGTGACAGAAATGAACAACTCATTCCATGCTGCTTCAAGACCATGCCACACTTCATTAATCTTATTATCGGAGAAATGTGAGGTTCCAGTCTCTCAGCAACCCATGACCAGATGCTTTCAATGGGTGACATACTTGGAGACTGCAGGAAGGCCACCATTGAGTACCCTGTTTATCGAGGGAGGTCAAAATATGACATTTAACAGTGCATTTGGCAGGCCTTGAAGGTAGGGCGCAACCACTGGATGTAAGATGTCAGAAATGTGCCAATTTGCCTTTATGGATATTGAATACAAACAGGTGACAAGTGATCTCTTTGGAGCCTCCAGACATATATATATGACCATCAGAATACTGAACACAGAACAGAGACTCATCGCAAAAGACGACATTGTACCACTTCTGTATCCTTTTTTGTCATTCGGCACACCAGAGTCGCAGTCTCTCTATGCTCTCTATCAAGGGAAGCAGAAGTAATGGTCGCCTTGCTGACAGTTAATGCTGTTGCAATTGTCATGGGCCTGCTGGAAACATGCCCATTTCCTGACTATGATCGGTGATGTTGTATTCCAGGGCCGGTTGCACAACATGTGTGTCCTCTCAGGCGATAGTCAGGGCCATGGTAGCCTAGTGGTCAAGGTATCAGATCGTGGCTGGCATGTCATGAGTTTGAGCCCAGTACCACTAAAGACCTGCCGTGTGGTGGAGTGATGCACGTTAAATCTATTGAGAGCTCAAACATCCTCCTGTTGGTGTGGTGCAGTAGTTAGGAAAGGGGGTGCCAGCTCAGGCGTCATCCTTGTCACTTAACCATGGTTCAAAATTACGAGGTCTGTTGCCTGAAGCCCTCATGTAACTGAACAGTCCGACGAAAATATTCACTCACTCAGGTTTTAGTCATGGAATCCCGTTGATCCTGCTTGCCATTCAGTATGACTCAGCAACCCATTGATTCCATATTCGCATGACAGTGATTGGATTTCGACTTGTGCAATGCAATGGGCGATATCTCGGAATAATGCACACCCTAGATAGGTAATGATCGTATTTGTATCAAATGCTGATACTTGGTAAGTATTTCTTCTTGTTCGAGGTGCAACACAATATTCTGAGCAAACTCTGATCTTATATATATACAAAACTCTTTCCCAACAAGAAATCCATTATGTAACTTTTCTTTTATGTAGTGCTTCAGATATCATTTTACCCTCCTGCGTCTTCTAAATTCGTTGAAATACTAATCATTTGCATATTACAACCTCTTGTTCCTTTCATGTGATTTTTACTTTTGTCAGATAATTCCTTCCTGGTATTGCAGTTTTAATGTCCAGCAATATAACTGATAAATGCAGCTTTAAATAATGTGTCTATGTAAAAATTAATTGATTGGATTTCGAGTCTCCTTTATTATTAACATGTAATTCATAAATCCTAATATCCTATTTCGAAATACGTCTCAATTTATCATTTTCTACAGTATTAAAAAACATTATGTTGGTATATTTATAACTAATTCTTTAGACCTTGAATTTTTGATAGATTTATTGGCTATTCCAAGTCCTTTTTTTCTTTTCATGTGCCTTACTTACCAGAACATAATATTCCCTAAACAATGATGTCATTTTTGTTAATAACTAATTATTCCCTTTGCCTATACTCGCGACTGTATTTTTTGTAATGCGTTTTTCCCTGTTCTTCTCTGTACATAAAATTTTGATGTTTGAATAATTCTCTCCCTCTTTTGCTCTTTGTCTTTGTCAAAATGTAACATGCATTTTTGTGCTGGTATTTACTTTATTGTACTTAAGATGGGGGGGGCTTATGTTTGTGTGTCTCTATAACTACAATAAACAGAAT
The DNA here is from genome assembly GCA_019973975.1 of Trichonephila clavata. Lineage (NCBI taxonomy): Eukaryota > Metazoa > Arthropoda > Arachnida > Araneae > Nephilidae > Trichonephila > Trichonephila clavata. The sequence continues at coordinate 256,579 of BMAO01001583.1, read as the reverse complement.
TAACCGTGAACACTGGACTGCCTAGTCATTGCAACATCAATAAATAACAATGAAAAAAATCCTTTTCACTTGACATGCCCTGCAATTTTGTTATGATAATAATTACCAATGGCCGCTATTACTACACAGACACACATATATGTTGTATTTGAAAATATCATTGAAATTTTTAATAATTAAGTGTAACATATAATTAAATTTTATCTGAAGACTATATGGGTTTTGATTGCACTGTTTGATTTTAATTCCACTTAATTCTTTTGTTGTTGTTGTCATGTATGACAAAGTGCAAAGGTGAATGTAACTAAATAAAGATATAGAAAATGAGTCAAATTTTGCCAAAGGCGTGAATCACTGCTGTGGCAACATCCAAGTATAGGATGTCCATGCTATAGTCATTGTCTATTTTAAAAAGGGCACCAACAATGGAAGGACAGTTAAAAAGATGTTTGGGATCCAGTTGCGTGCCTGGGCAGTGCCTGCATTCCACATATGATCTGGATCCATCAGGCAGAATCTTCACGCCCTTAAAATGTTTTGTCCTTAGTCTGGTTATTGATGTTGTAATTTCTCGGCTAACTTCATTCTTTAAAAATATCTTTATATAAATTAAAAACAATTGTTGTCTAGTTTTTATTTTTGATTGGGGTGACAGTTTTGTCAAAGTTGTCTACTTAGGTAATAGGAATAAAGAGATAGTATCTTTTTGTTCTTACTCAGAAAATTTACATGTATACTCTTTTTTAATAGATTGGATGGCAGCAAAAGAAACTTGTGACAGCCATGACTGAACATTCAAATGAATTACATTTGACATTGAAAAAAAGACCCCGGCATATAAATATTCTTGGAGAAGTAAATTTTATATATGTTTTCTGCTTTTTCAGTTATATTTCTTAAAGTTTTTACGACAATTTTTTGTGATGTAATTATTAATAATTCCTTGAAATTTTTATATTTTTCCCTTTACAAAATCAGGTAAAAATCTTTTTGTTTTTCAGTGGTAATTTTTCATGATCTTTTGTATTTTTTTGAAGAAATCAGTGTATTTACAGTAAAATATTTATCTTTTAGTTACAAAATATATCTTAATGCTTTTTTACTCTTTTTTCATGCATTGCTTAGTTGTACGCTGAAGAAAAACTTCATGGGATAAAATATTTGTAACTTTAAAAATAAAGTTTTTATTCTAAAACATAAGCTTAAAATTTGTGTGGGAATTTCTTGTCTTCTGTTAAATTTAGCTGTGATGTTTATTATTGCTTGAAAAGATTAAAAGTGGTTAAAAACAAATTTTCTAACCTGCTCTGAAAGTGAATTTATTTTCAGAGCAAATGAATTTATCTTCATGTTTAAATTCGTATTCTTTTCAAATCTATTTATTCATAATCATTCAAAGAATTCATAGTTTTTGTCATATGTGTATTAAAAAAATTCTCATTACTTAGGTTATTATTTTGAGACCTTATCGAATCCCATCAAAGAAAACAGCCAACAAGTGCCATAAGTGGTCTGAAGATAAGCTATGCAATCCTGATACATGCTCAACCTCTAATGAAAGTGAATGTATTAGGTGAGATTTAAAAAAAAATCAGCTATGGGATTTCTACTAATAAAAAATAAATTGTTATATTTTTATTATCAATTATTCACTTAAGTCCCACTGAATTAAGAATACCTACCTAGTAACAGGCCTCCTCTGGCCTTGATAATGGCTGCCACAAGATGAGACATAAATTCATTATGTTTTTGGAAATGTTCCATGGGAATAACTTGCCAAATATTGGCTAAAGCTGTTCATAATTTAGTAAGGTTTGTTGGTGCTGTGTGATGACCTTTCATGCATTGTTTCCAAAACACTCCAAACATGCTCAATAGAATTTATGTCTGGGTTTCTAAGTGACCAATTTATGACAGAAAAGTCAGAGGAATGCTTATCCAACTAGCCAGTAGCCAACTGGGATTTATTTGTTAGAGGTACAGTTGTCTTGCTGGAAAACTCCCATTACTATGCAGATAACAGAACAGTACAAACTGGTGGAGGTGATCACCCAACAGCTCTATGTACCAAATTGTGTTGAGGGAGGTTAGTACATGCACCAAAGATCCCAAACAGTGCTGCAAAAAAAACATCCCTTACCATGATTGAGCCACTATGCCCTTGTACAGTTCCAACCTGACATGCAAGTTCCATGGCTTTACGAGCCTGGGAACTGGGGGTAATTTGAGCTAATGTTTGGCTTTGTTGGCTGTGTACAATATGCATGAGCCGTCTCTCACCATGCACTGTCAAGGCTAATTGTTCTTTGCATTTTGCCCGATCGCTAGTTTTTTGTCCACCATCCAAGTATTTTTGGTATACTGTTGACATTGTCAACCTTGAAAATCCTAGCTGTTTGACAATTTCAGAAATTGAATGACCCATGCTTCGCGCACCTACTATTTGTCCGTGATGAAAGGTGTCTAAATCGAGCAGTTTACCTATACTGGCAATTCCAAAAACTAATCCAGAACAATCACAGTGGGCACTATATATGCAGTTACCATTTGTGCATAAAGGACACGCAGTGCTGCACAATTTGCATAGCCCTTGCTATCTCTAGTTCAGTGTGTAATTCAGTTGTTTTTCACAACTATGTGGCATCAGATTTGCACAGTAAATTGTTAAACCTTAATTCTGACTATATATATGCCTTCTGAAATTCTTTATTTCTCTATTGCCTAGCAAGAATTCAACAATCCAATTCATAATTCACAAATAGATCTTCGACTTTAAATAGTTAAAAACATCTGATACATAATAAATCAAAACCGTTACTTCTGAGCAAACAATACATGTCCTCATTTATTTAAACCAGCTAGCAAAAATAAGAGGTTGATAAAAGTAAGAGAGAGCATCAAAGTAAACACCTCATTTAAATATCCATCATACTGGAAGTCACCGCCTCCTTGACGACTTCCGATCACATGATCAAATGTCACGGAAAACATGTGACCACCACTCAAGCAAGAACGATTGCTAACCGACCATTCAACGATTAGTGCCTAAAAAAGGATGAGATAATTTATCTTCTTTGCTTAACAAATGTCCTTCCTCTCATTATCTGAGAACATGTAGTCTCCACTCAGAATTCACAATTTCAGAACATTTAAATCTATACATGCCGATATCAAATACTTTCTACATCAAATTTAAAACCAAGTGCCCTCAATATTACTTAAATTGATATAACAATAAATAGATTCAACATATATATACATAAAAAGATGAATTTATGCGTCTTTTCTAAACCTAAATGCAAAAAAGAAAAACGTCCGATTTTAGCCTCTTTCTCGACCCGACTAGAAAAAATTCAAAGATAACCTTAATTACAACATACAGCACAGGCTTATTTGAACAATTCAAAAAACAATTATTATACTACCATTTTTTTCCATAATCCTATACCTTCATTCAAAAAGTTCATTTCTTAATATATAAATAGGTAACAGAGATAATTGTGTGATAGATAACAGTGAGAATTGTGTGATCCTGGTCACATAATGTTATTAATAACAAAAACTGTTCACTTATTCTATACAAAAATATATGAATATGGATAATGCAATATTGCTCCTGATAAGAATTCTCATAATCAATACATTTCATTCCTTCACTCACTCTTCTTTACTTGTGTGGCTACTACTTCATTCCTACTTCTGATGAAGTTCATATAAAGCTCGTTTTAATATACATACTAGACTCTTTCACCTTTTCTACATACCCTTGGGGTTGCTTCATATACACCTCATTTAATGGTGCATAGAGATAGGCTCCATTGACATCACACTGAATGTGTTTCCACTTCAGCCACACTACTAACAGAGAAAACAATAACCTTATCACAGAAAAGTTAACAGGAGAAAAAGTTTCATTGTGGTTTTCACCTTTAACCTGTGAATAACCTTGAGCTACTAACCTAGCTTTATATCGGATTACTTTTCCATTTTGATCCCGTTTCAAATTATAGACCACCTACGACCTAATAATTGCTTATCAGGGGGTAATTTCGTTAATTTCCTCTCATTTCTTAATTTAAGATTATCAAACTCTTCATTCATTGCCCCGTTTAAAAGTTCTAGGGATTAAATGGTTAGTCATGCATTATTTTTAACTTTTACACTCTGGACACCTTACACACTGGGTTGTGGGTTAACTATTCTATTCATCATCAAACTCTAGATTTGTATCTGCAATATTTTTTAATTTCATTGCAAGACCTTAACCTTTAAGATTTTCTTACTTCATAGTAATATACATTTATAGAACCATGAGCTCATGGAACCACAACACATTTCCATGTAGTCTTTACATTAACTACAGAGCTATCGCTTTACTTAACTTTTCATCCGCAGTTTCTGAATCTGAGTTTTATAGCAAGAAGACTGGGATGTTATTCACTATTTTATCTTCATCATCTCCCTTCTCAACTACTTCATAACACAAAACTTCACACTTGGGGATGCTAGCCCAGCTCCACTGTTATTCTGCTGAAGTTTTTGGAAACAAACATTAGAGGTTTCAGTAACCTTTGAATCCTCAGGTATCCACACCCTGCATCCTCTAGTTTCTAGAGCAAAACCAAACAATATGCCTTTTTTAGCTTTCGGGTCCAGTTTCCCCCTTAAAGGCCTTGGTGCTCCCACATACAAAGTTGATCCAAAGGGTCTTATATATCTAATTGAGGGTTTAATACCTGTATAAAGTTCAATTGACATAAGAGTTTGACCAAAGTGACAGAACCTGTTCCAAGCATGAGCAAAATAAGATACAGCTTCAGGCCAGAAGCTCTTATCTAGTCCACTTTCTGATAACACTGTCGTAGCTCCAGCTACCGTTCTATTGAGACATTCTGAGGCGCTATTTTTTTGGAGTGTATAAATGTTAGTTTTCTCATGTTTCATACCTCTTTCAACAAAAAAAAAACTCTTAAAATACTAGCAATGAATTCTCCACTAATATCCGAGCGAACAGATTTAATTTTGACCCAGCTACTTTTCAGCCCTTATAACAAATTTGGTTTGAGTATCATAAGTATCCGATTTATGACGAATGGGGAAAATAAACTTTCTTCGAGAATAATCGTCAAGTGCCGGCAAGTAATACTTTTCTCTCTTACCAATTACATTAGCTGGTCCCCAAACATTGCAATGCAATGTTTAAAGGCACTTTAGATCTTGTGCATTCTATGGACTCTTAAAAATTAGTTTATTTTCTGCATAAATTTTAATTTGCCCATTTTCACCAATAAATTTTAACCTGTTCTGGTCAAGCATAGGGCTGGACATTAAAATTTTCCTGAATTTCTTAGAAAAGAATACACTTCTAAAAAGTAAGCATTCATGACCATAAACCAAATTTTTACATCACCCTTTCCTTCTATGAGAAATTCAACACTATTTACAGCTAATAACATATTTTCATTAGCAACATCTACAAAATTAATAAACAAGTCTGTTATTTGTGAAGTGATTACTAGCAGCTGTATCCACAATCCAAGTGTTTTTGCAAACATTACAGCTCAAATTAGCCTCAGCAAGAAAAAAAAGGACAGTTTACTCTTACTTTTATTTTGATGTGCTACAAAATTTGTTGAACCATGGTACCTCCTTAAAGGAATAGTTTCTGCCCTGTCTACTACCTCAAATGGCATTTTAATGGAACTCATCACTTGACACAGCAGGCCTAACCAGTGATTGCACAAGTGGATGTCAGCATAATTTTGGATTTGAAGCTCTGTATTCTCCGAATCGTCGATTAGATGCATCGAATGACACAGCAGTGTTTCTATAGTGGCATTCCCTCCTAAAATGTCCAAACTTACCATAATAGTAGCTTTTTATCTTTGACCTTTGCTCATTAGACATCTCATGTTGACTAATCTGTAGTCTCAAACCATCTCGGAAATCGATTCTGGTTTCTTTGGCAACCAACTCCAAAAAAAACATTTTTATATTTAAATGTTTCATCAGTTTATCTGAGGATATTCTGGGCAATTGAATCATATTTTGATGGTGGGCTTCTTAACATTTGATAACATTGGTATGTTTCATCCATGGGTTTTCCATTTGCCTTCAATTGGTCGAATATCCTTTTAATTATTGTAGAAAAAAAGATTTAATTTTTCATTTGGTTGGATTCTGTGCTGAAAAAATTCACTAAATAACTGCATATGGTATGATCTGTTGTCGGGTTGGAAGTTTTCCCTCAACAATTTCCAAGTTTCTGCAGGATCTGTTACGCTTTCAATAATACTGCAATACTCAATGCTGATATTCAGGTACAAAATTCATAGCGCTAATCGTTGCCATGCATTAAAGTCCTTCCAACTCTTCCCGATTTTCTTCCTTATTCTCGGGAGCACTTTCTTTGCCAGTGACAATTTCAAAATTTCAAAGCATTTTTTTCATGTAACAAAAAGCAAACATTGGTTGACCTCATTGAATAGTTTGAAGTGTCCAACGGTTTTATTTGATAACTCGAAATAGCCATTTCAAAAATGACAGTGTGACCAAAAATTATTCTTATCAGACAAGTCAAGAGAACATAAGTGGCGAAATCTTCAGCCTCCCCATCTCGGCAAAAGTCAACAATTTTCGACGGCAACAAAACTATCTTCAAGTTATAGAATGAAGCCCTTAACTACTTTTTTGCCTTAACTACGTGGCAGCAGAGTTGCACAGTAAATTAGTAAACCTGAATGATGACTATATATATACCTTCAGAAATTCTTTATTTCTATATTGCCCAACAACAATTGAACAATCCAATACATAATTCATAAATGCAACTTCAGCTTAAATAGATCAGAACTTCTGAGACATAATAAATCAAAACCGTTAATCCTGAGCAGACAATACATGTCCTCATTTATTTAAACCAGCTAGTAAAAAGAAGAGAGGTTGATAAAAGTAAGAGAGGGCATCAAAGTAAACACCTCATTTAAATATCCACCATACTAGAAGTCACCGCCTCCTTGATGACTTCCGATCACATGATTAAACATCACGGAAAACATGTGAGAATTAAGCAAGAACGATCGCTAAACGACCATTCAGTGATTAGTACCTAAAAGGGGATGAGATAATTTACTTTTCCTGTTTAGTTACTGCGTTGCCCTCACTTGCACATAAATGATGCACTGCCCTACACAATTTGCATAGCTCTTGCTATCCATAATTCAGTGGCACTTCTGTGTATAATTCAGTTGGTTTCAATTATGTAATTAAATGTAGTCAAAATTTAAACAGAGTGAGTGTTAATTTTGAATTTTTATTATGCAAACCTTAATTTTTATATTAAGTTATTTGTATTTTCAAAATTGTATTTTGTGTGAAATTAAAGATTCATAAAATAAGCTGTGATTTTATGTATGTGTTATTTTCCAATCATGTTGCAGAGATGATTTTATTGAAGATGAAGATGATTCTGCATTTTTACCTGCCTCTGAAGATAATTTAGCTTTATCCAAAGATGCATCTGTGCCACTCAGACTGTATGCTGGACCTTCATCAGCTACTGTACAACGTAGAGCAACAGTTAGTGGGGCATCACCAACATTTCTAAAACCACCTGTCAGTATTGAAGATTTAGTTAATGGTGTGCCGAATGTGAAAACTGGCGACAGTTTTGTACGTAGTATATCTCATGATCCAGCAGGACTTAAGAAAAGTTTGAAGCCTGATTCTGTACTTTCAGAAAAAATAACTTTTGCTGATATGTTTGCTTCCAACTCAACAGAAGAAAAAGAAAAATCAAAAACAAATTCTTTGGAAATTAATCAACAATCTGCTGTCAAATTTTTGCAAGCTACTGATGGCAATCAACTTTCAAGCAATAGTTCTAATAGTGCTTTTCGTAATAAAAGTAAAAGTCCAGTTCCCATGCTTGAATCCTTACCTGCTCATGAAGAAGACTATGCTGTCCTTGAAAATAAAAGTTTAAGTAGAACAAATGATTGCATTGTGTTACAAAAGTATGTAGATAGTGACATGTTGTCCTCAGAAAAAGAGGAGCCTTGTTCAACTGCTGAAGTCTGTCAACCCAATGCAGGTCAGAAAAGAATTTTAGTTGTATTGAAAAATTAATTATTTTATATAAATATAAATTGTTAATTCTAAATAAATAGCTCGATTTTTTAAAATTATTTTTCAATGTTGTAATATTTTACTCATTTAAAATAGAAAAATCAGAAGAAAACTGTTTTGTTTAAAAAATATTCTACTTTAAATTTTAGTTTTTATACATCAAAAACTTTTAAGAGAAGAAAATAAAAATTAATCCCTCAGCATGTGTGTGTGTGTGTGGAATTCAGAAAAATAAAGTAATTTGTTATTATATCGTCTTTTTAGATATATTTTCTTTTATTTCTAATATTTGTAAATAAATGAATGCATCATCAAGGATTATTGAAAAGTAGCAAGTATTACTACACTTTTGTCATATGTTTTAAGTATTTACATTGAGGGAAAAAATACCTTATTCAAAGACTCATATTAAAAATTATTTTTTCTTGAAATCTTTAATTATTGAATATTTTTTACTCTAATGATATAGCAAGCTCCAATAGTAAGCAAATTTTTTTGGGGCAAGAAAATAGCTTTTGTGTATGTTCAGGACATTTTGCCATTGATTATAGAAATAGTTGCTCTTTATTTTTTAAAAATTGTTGAGTGAGTTTGTATATATCTTTATATACAGAGAGAAATAAACTAAAGTACAATATATATATTGGCTCTCCACCTTAAATTGTTGACAGCTCTAGAAAGCAATAGTTTTTCAATTTAGTCAATTGACATTTTAAATATATACAGGGTGCAGCAAAAAACCCAGACAAACAATTTTTTAAGTAACTTTATAAAAAAATAAGAAATTAATAAAATAAAACAAAAAATAATAAGAGTACACTTGTACTAATAAATAAATTTAATTGGTTTCAAAGTGACCGCCGTTTGCAGCAATGCAAAGACTTGCAGAAATTTTTAACCATGGGCCCCAAGTCTTTTACCTTTAATCTAACCTATTCCCGCAGAAACAATTGCTTTAGAGAGTCTAAAGTTTTGTATGGTTTAGTGCAGGTCCTGGACTCCAAAATAGACCATACACTGTAACCCATGAGATTGAGATCCGGCGAGTAGGGTAGCTATTCTCATGATTTCATGTCTGGAAAATTTTCTTTACACCACTCTTGTTTCTTTTTGGCCTTGTGATCTGGTGTAGAGTATTGTTGAAACATCCACTTTGCATTTCCAAAATGCTTTTGAGCCCACGGAAGTACAACAGCTTCTATTGGGTTGTTCGGAAAGTAATTTTGTTTTTTTGTGGAAATGAAAGACAGTTTTCATATAATAAACAAATACTTTATTAAATTATATATTGGCCGTTCTGGTCCAACACCTTTTGCCATCTTTCTGGTAGTAGCATGATTCCACGCTCATAAAATTTTTGGTCTTTGCTGGCAAAAAACTGATCAAGGTGGTTTTGGACCTCCTCATTTGAGGTAAAGGTTTTACCGTCTAAAAATTTTTGGAGTGACCGGAGCAAATAATAATCTTATGGTGCCAGGTCTGGACAATATGGTGGGTGTGGCATTGTATCCCATTCAAGCTGTAAAAGCTTTTGGCGAGTGACCAAACTTGTGTGAGGTCTCGCGTTGTCTTGGTGAAACACTACACCTTTCCTTCTGACCTTTTCTGTTGAAGTGCATCATTCAGTTTGTCCAACTTATGACAGTAGACTTCCGAATTAATCGTTGTGTTATCCGGTAAAAGCTAAAAAAAAAAATGATTCCTTTAGAATCCCACCAAACAGACAGCATCACCTTTTTTTGGTGAATATCGGCTTTGGAAATGGTTTGAGCCGGTTCATCTTTTTTGCTCCATGACCTCTTGCATTTGACGTTGTTGTATACAACCCATTTTTCGTCCCCAGTGATGATGCGCTTAAAAAACGGATCATTTTCGTGACGTTTGAGAAGCGAATCGCAGACGTCAATGCAGCGACACAGATTTCTCTCTGTGAGAACATGGGGAACCCATACATCAAGCTTCGAGGATAATCCCAGGCCTTTCAAGTGGTCATAAACTGTGGAATTTGATAAATTTAACCTCAATCTGATCTCACGTGTTGTTATTCGCTGGATTGCATCAACTAATGCCTTTATCGCGTCTTTATCAGCTTCAACCGGCCTTCCCGGACGTATTGCATCTTCGACATCAAAATTGCCGGATCGAAATTGAGCGAACCAGTTCTGGCACTGGCGTACTGTCAACACACATTCTCCATACACGTCAATCAATTTCTTTCTGGCTTGAACAGCATTTTTACCTTTCTGTAGTAAAACAGTAAGATGTGTCAAAAATGCTGCTTATTGCTCACCATATTTAAAAGGGCACCAACCAAAAACTACTGCGTAGAATTAATTGGAATTTTTCACACACAAGCCTTGCTATATGAGCTTTCAAAGTATATAAAAGTTATACGGCTTAAATGTGAAATTGGGTGCAAAAAAATACAATTAAATCCTCTGTCGGGAAAAAACGAAATTACTTTCCGAACAACCCAATAGAATGTCCCTTTGGTACACTTTTTGATTGATTTTAATGCCCTCTCTTCCACAAAAACTAAAGGTGTTTTGCCACTTGCGCAAATTACGCTCCAGACCAATGACCGACTTTGGATATTGGCGATATTCAACAATTGCCGAAGTGCTTGGAGCGTCCTCAGGCCAGATTAAATCGTTTTGGGAGTTGTGAACTTGTTGAACCGCAAAGAGTTTCACATCAGTGAAAAGGAATCTCTCCCACACTGACTTGCGGGCCCGTCTCAAAAGTTTTCGGCATCTTGGGAGTTGTTTGAGTTTGTTTCTTTCAGTGAGGAGCTGAAATTTTTACAACTTGTGAGGCTTCAGTCTAAGGTCTGTTTTTGCTATTTGCCTCACTGATCTGACACTTATTCCCATGTTACGAGCGATTTTCTCATGGAAACCCTCGGATTTCTCTGGACTCGTTTTCGATGGCCTTATGATTCATTGAAGTGTTTACAGTTTGTTTTTGCTCACTTCCTGGACGTCGACCATCATTGCCAAGCTCTTTGAAACTGCAGATTGCATCAGACACTGTTTACCAAGGTACATTAAGCAAAACCAATGATTTCACACTGTCATTTCCTTTGCTGAAACAACTTTAAAATAGCAGCCCCTTTGCTCGACATTATCAAAAACGCATAAATCAAAGTACAAACTATGAACTATTTAAAAAAACATTTTATTATGAAAGTGGTAGAAAAAGAAACATGAAAATACCAATTAAAAATAAATTCGTTAACTATTCTAGGAGGTAGGAAATCTCTCCGAGTTTTTTTGCCGCATCCTGTGTATGTACTTATGTATTGGATTGTATTTCTTGGTTTTTGATTCCTAAATTTTTCTTTTCTAAGTTTTGTAGGATAATTTATTATGCTTATGTTTATTTTATTATAATTATGCACAATTACAGGTATCCCTTTAGCAGCGAAATTTTTCTGATTAACATAACTTTATGTGGTTATGTGGCTAATTATGTTTTGAAAAAGGGTTAGTAATTGGCACATACGAGAGGTGTCATAACATTTAAAATGTAGAAAGAAAGTTTGAATCTTAACACACTGAGGAATGTGTCATAAGAAATTCCAAAAACCTTAAGTTCTCCTACAGCAGTGTTTAGAGGGGAAGTGGGTTAAAAGATGGTAAGGGAAAGGGGCCCTTAACATTTTGTAAGAATCGTTTCATGAGATAGATGTGTATAAAGCCATCTTAAATTGGTATAGATTTCAATGTTGGGAATCAAAAAGTGTCAGTACAATAGAACGTCGTTTATCCGAATGTTTATTATCTGGAGCGTCAAATATCCGGACCAGTTTTTTTTTACACCTTGCAGCAAAAAAACGAAGGTACAGTGAAAAATAAGTGATTATTTTCCACAATAAAGATAAAATTGCAACATTTTGCTACCATTTTGCTGTTTCTTTAAGCACGTTTTCTGCATGTGATGATTTTCAACATTCATATAGTGTCCGGTTTCATATACTGTATGGATCGCATTCGGTTATCCAAACAATCGCGTTTCCGAATGGCGACCGGTCCCAATTGATTCGGATAAACGACCTTCTACTGTATGTGAACTTTAAACTGGTTCTTTCTTAATCATTTGATGTTTTCTTAAGCAATAGTATTAAAAGGTATTAGTTATATACTATCTAGCCTTCAAAAACATCTTACAATTTGGTTGGACCACCTTTAACTCAGATTACAGTGTATATTAAATGTAGTATGTTTCAATTAGATTTTTCAAAGCTTAAAGCTGATTATCATCTAGATTTGCAGCAGTTTTTCAGAGTGACATTGAACTGATGACAGATAAGATAAATCACCTTTTAACCACTTTTCGAATGTATCCCAAAGATTTTCAATTACGTTAAGATCCAGGCTTTGTGGTGGTCTGTTCAAGAGGGAAATAAATTGCGTTGCCTGAATTCTGAATAATTTGTGCTTGGTGGATTTTGGTTTTGTTGTCCTGGAATATCCCTTACAGTTCTACAGAGGGGGAAAAAACACTTTGATGGGATGAATTGATGGGGCCTTCAACTACATTTAAGTAATCCATTGACTTCATTTTATTGTATTATGTTGCTGGTCTTAGACCAGACTCATAGAAGCAACCCTAAATCACAATACTACTTCCGTTTGCCTGCAAAATGGGGACTATGCATGAAAGGTCCAGTGCTTCATGAGTTTTCTTTCTTACTCTGATGTGCCTATCATTTTGGAATACTCTCAATTTTGTCTCATCTGACCGCATGTTTCACCACTGCTCAATATTCTAATCTGGATGCTGCCTAGCAAGTTGGAGCTGTTGTTTTCCTACTATTCTACTTTTTCTTGTAGTTCTGCAACTTTTAAGTTCCATTCTTCATTGCTTTGAAATAAATCTGTTTATTATGGAACTGGGCCATGAATTCAACATTTGATTTTTTTGTGATTTTTCTTCACCAGTTGATTAAAAGAGTCCTTAGAGAGAGAGAGAATTTTAATTTTTTTCACCAATATGTTGATAGCTTGCCTCAATCCCACCAAATTTTAATAATACAGTGAAAATCATTTAACATGATACTGAGAGGACTGAAATATTTGTGTTAAAGAATATTGGGGGAAAAAACCCCCAACAAAATTAAGTTTATTAAAGTACATTTTATTTACATAGATATGTATTTAAAAAAAATCAATGAAACAAAAACAATGGCAAAAATTTAATGAAATTTAATAGATAATTTTCCAAGTTTTTTAGAAACAAAAAATTTATTGAGTTTCTGATAATGTTGGATTAGGGGCTGCATTATTCATTTCATTTTCCTCATCGGAATCTGCCTCAATTATATTTTTTGAGCTTTTAACAAACTACAAAATGATTTTGTCTGCCATAATTGGGGCTGTACACACATTATTATTTTCTGCAATGAGTTCTTCCTTTGGTACAGTAGGACATTCCAATAAAACAAAAACTTTCTCAAGCATTTCCTTAAGTGTTCATTCCAGGAAGTTAAATTTTTTCGTGTTAAGAGGAAAGAAAATGCATGAAAATACATATTAGTTTTTCAGGACCTTTGTATTATTTCATGTTAACCGATATTTTGTCTTAAGTATTTTCACGTTAAATGTATTTTACTGTATGCTGAACGTTTCTCAATTTAATCAATTTCACCACTACCACATAATTTTTTCATGCATACTTATTCAAGAAATGATGAATTGTACATTGCTTCAGCACTATTTGAAGGCTAAATTAGGTGCGGTGACATGTAGATCATTGTACTACTGAACCAATAAGGGGATGTTATATATTTACAGATATATTTCACTTGGCAACTTTTTTGACCAGTTGGTGTGTTACATTAACTCATGCTGTAGTAAATAAGAATGCAGAAGTTAAATTTCTTTGTGTAAAAACAGTTAATTGTTCTCATTTTGATCATGAATGATTGTTTAACAATTTCTGAGAAAAATTACTCATTTGTTGGAAATTGTAGATAACCTACAGAAACCTATTAAAAGCATAATAATTATTAATATGCTATATTGTATAGTAAAATTTATGAAAAATTATATAAAATTTAAGGGCTTATTATATATAATGTTGTATATTTAACCTTGAAGAATTGGATTCTTGCAACTCATGATTTCCCCCAAAATTATTCATCTCATCAATTTTATTTTCAGAATATTTATCAAAAACTGAAAATACTTTAGGAAGACATAATATTGTTTTATATGATTGGGATGGAGCTGACACAGAATTTTGTGGTCGAAGACCTAGTGCTCATGATATATCCAATGAAATAGCTGGAATCAAGGTTAGCAATATTAATCCTGTCTTTTTAAGAAGAGCTTCAAAGCTTGAAACATCACCCATAAGCATTGTAAGTTTAAAAAATTTATTTTATTTGTTTTGGGGGATTTTGTTATAAATGAGAATATTCTAATTGATGTTTTGTATATTTTATGTTTGGATATAAATTTTTATTTTTTATAATTAAGGCATATTTATTTTTAAAGGATAATTTTCAAGAGAAGGAATCTTCAGAAATGGGCAGGTATAGCAACGTTAATTATTTGCTCTTATTTTTTCTGATTTTTGTTTTACTCGGTCTCTTTATTTAATTGTAGATGTATTCTAACTTTTCTACTTGTTATGATAAATCCTGTAATGTGTGTTTTTAATTTTTTTCATTAGTGATTATACCAATGTTATAAATGTAAAATTTAGTATTATTAGTTTTTTAGTTTTTATTTTAATTTAGCAGTAATATATAAAATTATATAAAAACTGTTGCTTATTGTTTATTTTCTCTAGGTGTTATCTTTTAAAGATTTTTTTTTTATTATAGCTATCAAGTTGTTATTGTTGCTGGAGTTCCTCAGAAATGTGTCCCATTCTCCAAAGAAGGAAAGGAAAGAAGTAAAGGAATTGAATTAATAGTAAGCTACACATTGGTTTTTCCCCATAAAAAGTTCATGTTATTGTTTCAGCATTAATCTTATGTTTTTTCTTTTTTTTTCAGTCAAATCCATATAAAATGAAAGACGGTTTTGTTGGAAAATTTGGTAAATTTCTATTTGATATATTATTTTCAGTGTAAATTTGTTTAGTTATAATACATTTAATATGTTTATCAATCTATATTAGGCATCACAAACCTATAATTATTATATACATACGTTTCAATAATTTGTGTTGAAATATAGAACTTTTTTCTGATTTTTTGTTCGTTTATTTTGATAATATTTTGTATTATAAGAAAATAGGATCTTTCTTTTGAGCTAGAAAAGGAAATATAAATCAAACATAATTCTTATCACTGTTGAAAAAAAAATGCATAATTGTTGTAATGTTATCCCTATAAGATCCTGTTATCCCCCCCCCCCCAGTTTTAACAATGTTTAAAAAGGCATTAATGTGGAGAACTGACTCGGAGATGTGATTTCAGACATTGTCATTGTCACACTTGATGAAGGTTCAAAATTACGAAGTCTATTGCTAGTAGCCCAAGCATAGCTTCAAAGTATGATGTAAATAAACAATCAGTCAATTAATTCAAACTGAATGCTAATTGAAAAACTTATTATTTTAAATCATATTTTTCCATTTAGAGCATTCCAAGTTTGACTGCTGGGTTTTATCGTAACATGTAAATTTTTCAGTTTAATCATGTATAATGAGAGAAGTGATTAAAGGGTTATAAGAAATACAACTGTGCTTTTTAATAATTTCTTATTTAGCCAGATAAATAATGTTTATATTTCTCATCTTAAGGAAAACTAATGTTAATCCGATCTAATTCCTGTTTTGAAGTTATAAAGGTAATTAACAATTAAAACATTTTTTTTAAAAAGTTCTCATTCAGACATCTCTATAATCTACTTTTTAAGCTTTAGTGAATGATATTGAAATATTCTTTAGAACAATTGCATAATTAACTAAAATTATTATTAAAAAAAATTTAAAGTTTTGACTTGTACATTGAAACTTTTATTTATTTTAAAAATCATGTGTCAGAGTTAATTTTTATGCAAAAATTCTTTTGTGTATATTTTTAAAAATTTATTCCACAGTTTATAGAAATTTATGATTCTGTAGTAGTCTAGGTATACTTTTAATTTTCTGAGAGTTTTTCAGACTGTGTTGCCTGATTAAGAGAAGTATAGAGATAAGATTTTTTTTAAAAGATTTTTTGCTTCTATTTTTTAAAAAATAGAATTGGCATAATTGAGAATGTTTCTAGTGAATCCTTTAATATTTTACTAAGTGTTGTTTAGAAGTGTGCTATGTAATATTTTGAACTGCATTGTTGTGTGTAAATATTACTACTGATAATGAAAAATTGTTTTTTAGGAAGTAGACGAATTTCTTGTAAAGACCTGGGAAAAGGAGATTGTGAAGGATGGCTTTATAAGCAAAAGGAAAGAAAGGTTTTTTTCCCATCTGGTCATCATTGGGTTAAACGTTGGATTGTTCTCAAAGATCATTTTTTATACTCTTATAAAAGTGAAGACGTGAGTGTTTTCTGTTTCCCAGTTTTTCTAAGTATTTTAGATATCCATTATCATTGATAAATATCTCACTTACTGTGACATTTTTCATTACATGCGTTTTGTTAATGTAAATTAAAAATAGTAGATTTCTGAATGAGGGTTTTGGGCATAGATATTAATATAGGGAAGAAGTGCTAAAAGGCTCAGACCCTTTTTATGGGTGAAGGGAGGGGGGTAATTAAGGACACTTATTACAATCTAATAAAAAAATTAAGGTAAGCGTTTTTAGTGTTTTGAACGATACATAGACTTATCATATGCCCTGGATTATAGCTCGAACAGCCCTGCTTTTAAGTGTTGAGTTGCAAAAATGTCCTGGTTTTCGAGAATTTTATGTTTTTTAAAATTTAGACCTACATGTTAGACATCATGTTTTTAAATATTCTCTTATGGCCGTATATCTCTCAGCTGCCCCTTAGTGTAAGTGCTGATGTAGGTTTGGATGTAGGCATGGCTACCAGTCTCTCTCCAACTCTATAATGAGTCATTTTGCTACACAACAGAAGCAATATTTTTATGTGAAGTAATTCCTGTCAACCCCTTTTTTAATAATTTTTTGACAATAGAAAATGTGTGTTTAATGTTTTTGAAATTGTGTAGTAACAGCGGCTATGAACATGTTTATTGCATACTATGTACTGATGCATTTTCTGATACACATAGAGGAAAGAGTGATATTGAAACCAGTTAAATGTAGAAGCTATGTTATTGCAACTACTCCAGTAAACATAATGGGAATAACAATAACAGTAATCTAGAGTATGCTGCTAAAGTAGCTACATTTTCGAACAACACCTGCTAGTCGCGAAATGAGTTTCAAAAGCACACATCTGGCAAAAACGCACATGAATTGACTGAAAACTTCCTTGATCCATAACTTTCATCTGCTAAAACCAAAACCGAGGCAATTATTGCTAACGTAATTTTGCACTTATACTTGATAATGTTCCACATGATTTGGAAAACATTAATTATATAACAGTAATGATGGACAAGTAGAATAAAACTTATGATTTCTGTTAGATATGTCTCTCTGCATGAAGAAAATTTCAATTTAAGTTTCTAAACTTACATGTGTTATTGGAAACTACTTCAAATTTTGACTCAGAATGTTTTGTATTGTGTGGAGGAATACAGACTTTAGGAAGAGTTGGATTGTTATACTGTTGATAACAGTAAAGGTAATTTTGTGGTGTGGAGAGAAAAGAGAAGGAAAATGCGTTCAGAAAAGTTCAAAGTGATTTAGATAGGCCTATTTCAGAAATTGGTTGTTCATCTACTTTGAAAATAATTTAGTACAACCTGCATGCGATTTTACTATTCCTGTGAATATAGAAAATACTGTATTACATACAGTAATGCATATCTTATATACTGTAGGTAACAAAACTTATTATTTTGTAAAATTGTGGAAACAGATTACAGATCTCATAGCTACAAAAGATTCCTTATTTTGTTTTTAGGAAATAATTCTTTCTATTTTTGATGATCAAAAATTATACTTCTTATTTTATGAAAAATTTCCAAAATTACACTCATGTTTGTGAAATTTGTAACACCTTGAAGGAATTGTGCAAAATGAACCAAATTTGACAAGAAATGTGAAGCAAGGCGAGACATGTAAATTAAAATTACAAAGCCATTGTGCATGCTTGGAACGAGAACTGTCTTCTTCTTAGCTCCTTATTCTGTATATATAAAAGGCAGTAAAGTAAAGTTTTTTTGAAATTTTTTTATCATCTTCTATCTATTGTAAATGTTTAATTGTTTTTTAATATGCTTAATCAAAAGTGGAGGGCCCTATATCAGCTAACAAGTTCGTATGAGGCTGCAATCCTCTTGCCATGACAGTGAGGCGAGTTTGTGAAGAAATGAACTGAAGAGAACCAAACAAGGCAAAAACTGGCTGTGGGGCACACCGTCATGGGACAAGAAACACTTCATCTGCATGGCTGTTATGACAGAAATTGATGTCTTCTTCATTTTCTGTTGATATAAATCTAATGGATGAGAGTATGTAGTTAGCCTTAATTAATTTACAGAATTCTAATGTTATCAAAAATCAATTCAAAGAAAAATCGATGTTAGAATTTTATAAAAAATTATGCGAGTATTTTTCATGCTTGAAGCAAAACGCAGCTGCATGTGCCTCTTTCTTTGGCAGCACTTACATTTGTAAACAAACTTTCTCACTAATGAATTTAAACAAATCAAAAATAAGAAATAGAATAGCAGATTAGAACCTTTCTTCTGCTCTACGTATTGATACAACAAGTCTTAAGCCCAACGTAAAATCAATAACTTTAAATATTGAGTCCCAGCCATCTCATTAAATTTTATAAATTTTAAGTACTAATTTTTTTTTCAAAATTTAAATTGTGTTCTCTGTATCATTAGCAAAACTTTTTCCTCTGTTATATTAGGTGTACAACTTTGCTTCCGCCGTTTTGTAATAGATGGCTGTAGTGGTAAGTGGTAGTCGAAATAAATAGATCGTAGATAGCCTACAATAAGCTTAGGTATTTGTAAACATAACGCCATCGAAATATTAGTCGATTTGTTTCGGCATCATAAAGTTATTCTCGATTAAACATGTCAGCTTACGAGCCAAATTCTCGTCATTTGCGGAGGTTTTAATTTTCTGCTTTGATATGAAGAAATCTGCGGTTGAGGCTCATAGAATGCTCTCAGATACCTATGGTGAGGCCACTATTAGTGAAAGAATGTGCCCAGAGTGGTTTCAACGCTTCAAGAACGGTGATTTTGACGTCGAAAACCAGCATGGCGGTGGAAGAGAGAAGGTTTTCGAAGATGCAAAATTGGAGGCATTACTTGATCAAGACTCGTGTCAAACGCAACAAGAATTGGCAGGATCATTAAGAGTGACGCAACAAGCCATTTCACAAGGCCTGAAAGTCATGGGAATGATTCAGAAACAAGGAAATTGGGTGCAGTACGAGTTGAAGCCGAGAGATGTTGAACGGCGTTTGTTTGCTTGTGAACAGCTGCTTGCAAGGCAAAGACGGAAGGGATTTCTGCATCGCATTTTGACTGGGGATGAAAAATGGGTTCATTACGATAATCCCAAGCTCAGAAAATCATGGGGATATCCCGGCCATGCTTCCACGTCGACGGCCAAACCAAATATTCACGGTTCCAAGGTCAAGCTCGGTATTCGGTGGGACCAGCTCGGCGTAGTGTATTATGAGTTGTTAAAACCGACTGAAACAATCGCAGGCAATCGTTATCGAACGCAATTAACGAGCATTGAAAGACAAACGGCCGCAATACAAAGAGAGACATGATAAAGTGATTTTACAGCATGACAATGCTCGACCCCGTGTTGCGAAAGTGGGCAAGACATACTTGGAAACGTTGAAATGGAAGTCTACCCACCCGCCGTGTTCTCCAGAAGTTGCTCCCTCGGATTATCACTTGTTTCGATTAATGGCACGCGGCTGGCTGAGCAGCACTTCCGGTCTTATGAAGAAGCAAAAAATTGGATCGATTCGTGGATCGCTTCAAAAGATGACCAGTTTTTTCAACGCGGGATTCGTACGCTGCCCGAAAGATGGAGAAAGTAGTGCCAGCGATGGACAATATTTTGAATCATAAATGTATAACCAGTTTTTACAATAAAGCTCGAATTTCGGAAAAAACGGCGAAGCAAAGTTGTACGCCTAATATAATTTCAAGTTAGCCACCTTTTTAGCAGGAATCTTTTTTTTGAGCTAAAGTATTTGAATCATTCCAAAAGTGTTTGTGTTTTGTCCATTTATCAACTGTATATTGTATACATGAGTAAAATAAGTGAATTTTTTTTGATAAATGTGTATTGGCATAAAACACTGTTTTCACTTTTATAACATATTTGCCATCGGATAATACTTTGTCCCTTGATATGATCCTATTAAATTTTTTGAACCCTCATTCTAAAAAGGTTGTGCACCTCTGCAATAAACTAATTTAAAAAAAAATTACCCCTATACTTTAAAAATGCCCATTGATTAGGATTCTATCATTATTATACATAAATTTTTGGAGGAAGGGAAGGGGGAGGGAGTTTAAAGAAACTGTAAAAAAATTTTCAGTTGTGTACAAATTAACAGTATATATATATATATGAGTATGTGTGTAGGAAGTACATGTATAATATATATTCCCCCCCCCCTTTAGATGAGAGCATAAACAATTTACTTGGAGAAGTGGTGGATAATGCAAATAAGTTTAGGAATTTGTTTCGTTGATGAAAGATTATTTGTAATATGTATTTATCAACTGTCAGTTAAAGTTTTTTCAAAGACAAGTTTTCCAGAATTTGAAAAATAAAAATATAATTATAATATTTCTCAATTTTATGTCAATTTACCCTTTATAGCATAATGTAGATGGCAGGCAACATCCATTCGATTGCCTGCCAAATTCATGCAATTGATTTTATAATGTAATGCACTGTAGCCTGGGGTCTACAATCTAAGCTAATGAACTGGTGTCAAAGAAAACAACTAGATGGTGCTATTTATTGCATATTGTCATTTTTTACTTAAAGGGCTGGCCGGTTGCATTAGAAAAAAATTAAATATTGTTCAGAATTGCTTCAGAAACCTCCATCTTTCAAATCATGTACTGCTGTATTACATATTTTGACCCCTTAGCTCAGTATTGACTCAATGCAACATTCATTGCTTTTGTAATTTTCTTTGTAAATAATTTTAAAAATTCCACATTTACATGTACTTTATTTTTTGGTTACTTTGAATCCAATAAATAAAATCCGAGTTAAGGAGTGGCAGAGCATTAAGCTCTCTCTGATATTTAAAAACTTCATGGTATGGTCTTCTCTGTAAATTGATTTGTGTATGTTTAGTTGCATATAATAAAAAGTAAAATAACTAATCAACATAGTTATGAATATTCGTTTTAATGAAGTGAAACTTCTTTGGGCACGGGAGTGAATAGGAAATTTGCCCAGTTTTGCGTAACAGTTAAAAAGTGAACAGAAGTAGTGATCCCCCCTTCCCCCGAAATGTCGCGATAGGGAGGATAAGAGAGCGGGGGGGGGGAGGGTATACCACGTGACTTGCGTCATATCCGTGAAAAAGTGGGAACGAAAGGCACTTAGGTATTGGTGCCCTTGCTACTCTCGTAACGAACTCGCGTGGCCTATTTCGTAGTTTTTATATAATAAACGCACCCAAAATATTTCCATTGTATGGCTCTTCCCGTTACGGGAGTGTCTGGGGCATTGTGTATATATCACTAACGTTCGCGCCAGAATCACTACGAATAGCGTCTTGTAAACACAGTGACTTCTGTGAGTGATGCATTAAGTATATAATATTAATTTTTATTTCCATTGAATTAAAATTAATTCTGGTCGGAATGCCTAGAACAAATGTAAAAAGAGTAAAAGAGTTTCGTGAAAGGAAAACTAACAGCAAGTCCATGCGAAAGTCTATATATCACCAGGTAGCTCTGTCGCAGCTTTTACCATCTCTATCCATAAAGTTTTAGAGCTATACACATCAGAGACTGCTGCAATCATTGAATCCGATGATGATTAAAAGCCAATTATCTTAATTGGAGACTTTAATGTTAATTTTGCTTCAGAAGAAGCAAAGCCAGTCATTGAATTCTTGAAACGGACACTGAATTTGACAACAAATACTGATTCTAGAGAAGGAAAAACAATATACAGAATCACGATTGATGCAATTTTCTCACATTTTTTTGATTGACTACAATCGAGGATTTTTATATCCTACTTCAGTTACCACAAGCCTATTGTGTCGTTCATGGAAAATGTTGATGCAGAAAAATTGAATAAAAATATTTTCATGCAGTAAATAAAGTTCGAATTTTATTTGATTGAAGTAAGTTCTCTCAGCAGTTTAATATAATTAGATCTATTCTTGCATTTTTAAGGCCAATGTCGCAAAAGAAGTTTCACTTCTATCACATGGCTTTCCACATTCTTTTTTTTTTCTCCATAAAATAATAAATTTTAGAAAATATTTTGTGCAGTTTAAATATAAAACTCATCTTATGAATTAGTGTGGCATTTTATTTTTCATATTGCTGCTAATTTTTGTTATAGGATGTTAGAGCTGAAAGTCTCATATCATTGCCTGGATCAACAGTTTCGCCAACAACTGAGTGTAAAACTAAGAAATAGTATGTATTTCTTTCTATTAAAATATTGGAATTGTTATAAATTGCATGTATATGGTTAATAAATTTTGTTTTATTTTTATGTCTAGTGCTTTTAAAGTTTCCCAGCAGCAAATAACATTTTACTTTGCCACAGAATCTCAGAAAGATTTAGCAAAGTGAGTCAAAAATCTTACACTATTAAAATTCGAAGGTAAACAAACGTATCTATGTATGTATGTATGTATGTGCGTCTATCTTCTCATGAACCGCACCACGCAGAAAGTCGCGGAAGGTACCAAAAGATCGGGAATTTTCCGGGGAAGCCGTATTGCCCGTTTATATTCCGATGTTGTAATTAGTTAAAAAGATATTAATTAAAAACCTTAAAACGCCTAATTGTTTTTCTCCTGCCGGTTGTTTACTTGGCGGAACTTTCCTTCCGTTTCGGCCGAGCGGTAATCTTACGTTTTCCACCATATTAAAATTGTCATCTAATTTTAGGTGTCGAAATTAGACAAAAAATAATTACAGAATCGGAAAGATCATTTATTTCGCCACGACACGGTATAATTTTTTTTTGTAAAATAACGATATTTTCTATTTTTTTCGAATTTTTTAAAATAGTGTTAAAACTTATGCGTTTTTATGAAAATTATTTCTAAATCGTTGGGTATGAATTACTTTTCGTGTTATTAAATCGATATTCTACACTAATTAACTTCAAGCCTTTCTCTTTTAGATCCATTCATTTAAAAAATAAAATTCCCAAAACTTTTTTTAAAAAGAATTTTTAAAAAGTAGTCTTAATTTTTACTTCACATTGAATAACTTCGTCATTTATGAAGGTAATCTCACAAAACCTTTTTTCCGTGTGTACAGTAATATTATCCGTAACATATACGAAGATTGAAAAAATTGCTTCAAAATTACGGATCCCCTCAATTAAAAATTAAATTCAATTTGAACCTCTCATTCATTAGTTTTGCCTATTTTCACTTCTGCTACAGGGCTCGATAGCGTGGTTGTCTAGAGCGCTTCGCTTTCGCAAAACATCTAATTCCTTCTCTTGTCTGGGTTCGAATCTACCGAATTTAATTTTGTTCGTTTCTGCTTATTTTTCCCACGTAAATTAATTTTACTGATAAATACTTATTTTAACATGATCCTCTGTTATTTTAATGTACTTTTCATTTTTTTTTTTTTTTTTTTTTCGCCTTCAAAAAGGTTTTTTTCTGATTTTTAATCATTCAAAGTAATTTCTATCTTTTTCAACAATTCGATTTTGTTCATTTCTGCTTATTTTTCCCACCCGTAAATTAATTCTCTCTTCTTCAATGATTGAATTCACTTGCTGCATCCCCACTGATCTGAAATTTACTTCATTTTCAGTGCTGCCATTATGTAAGCAAATGGTATGTCACAATTAATTGCTAAATGAGCATTTTTAATCAATTTTATTAAAAATAATTAATAAGATAGTTTTGTATAATATAATTTTTTTCGCAGATACGTGTTTAAATAATTTTAACACAGAGAGGAATGAAAAACTATAAAATTAAAATTAAAAAAATTAAATGATTTTATCAAATAATATTATTTTCTTTTTGAAAGTTTTTTTCAGTGAATGTTGGCATATAACTAGGTTTTCCCCCAAAGGTGGATTTTTAACACTTATATATGTTTAATCAAACATCCAAACGTTTCAAGAGCTATCTGTAGAATTTTTTTTATTAGTATTTATTGATAATGGATTTAAATTAATATATTTTTTTAAAATTAAAATGCATTCATTGCGTTTCTGAGATTCATTTAAAATATTTATCGGTATCGAAATTTTTGCTCTCTTTCATAAAACTTATAGTTTACTTTAAAATAATGCGTAATTGCATGAAACTTTTTTCCCCGTGTCAAATATTTCAAAAAATTCTCACAATTTTACTTCAAGAATTAAAATAGTAGTGAAATTTTTAATTTGAAAAATTTATACTTCCTGTCTTTTTTTCAGCACACAACTATTTTTAAAAAGGCTACAGTTTCGTTTCCGGGAAAAAACTATTTTTGCTGTTTTGCATATTTTATGATTTTTCCTCTTCCCGTGTGTCGATTTCGTTTAAAAATTACGGATTTTAAAGATTTCTTTTTGTGATTTTCATAAAATAAAGTTTTTGTGAGAAATAATACAAGCATTATTTTTGTAACCTTTTTTCTTTAAAAATTATTGTTGTTTCCAATCAATATGTGAAAACTTGGAATTTTCAATTAAAAATTGAGCCCTCAAAAATAATGAAAACTTTAAAGACATTCTAAAGGCTTTGCGCATGCACGAGAATCATTATTATTATTTTTTCCCCCTCTGTTTAACGCTCAGTGGCCAAGGTCAAACTTGCTGTTGCAATATTTTTTCCGTTATTCATTACTAGATTAATTATGTAATGACAACACTGTATAATCTGTTTTTTTTCTGGATAAAAGGATAGATTATAGTTTTCTGGACTATACTTTAGCTACCAGTATATAACGATTCATTGGCAAATGAAAATACCACACATACACACAAACCCTTTGTAATATTTTAAGCTCTAAGAAAATAATTATTGTTAAAATAATGAAAATGCTTGGTTTTTCGTTATATATTATATCGGAACGTTTTCTTTGTTGAAAGAATTGTTTTCTGTAAATCATTAATCGAAATTTTTCAATCGTTACTTATAAGGATTTCTTATAACTATGATAAGTAAACCATCTGAACTAAAAAGATTCATACTTTGCTCTTTTAATATCAGTGATTGAATAAATTAAATACCAAACATCATTTATTTGTCAAGATTCGGATTTTTTTTTCAAAATAATAATACTTTGCCTATTTTATGATTTCTTCTAAAATGAATAAATGTCGATGCATTTAAATGAAAATGATTTTTAAAAAAGTAAAGCAAAAAAAGCAAATAAAAAATTGCAACGAAAGAATTGGAAAGTGAGTGGGTGATTTTAAAATTCACCCTGTTTGCCTATTCGAGAATTTTTAGTGACGGACCTCGAAATTTTCAACCATTCTCAAGTGACGAGGACGACACCTGAGCTTTCACCCATCTATAATAATTACCACACCACACCAACGCAAGAACAAATTTCGAAAAAGGGAGTTTTTATGACATAAAGAAATCACTCACATCGCTCGCATACACACACACACACACACACAAGTGCTATCGGCCTGAGGGAAACACGAAATTTCCATGGGCATGAAGTTATTCACTCGGTAAAACGAAAGAATTGGAAAGTGAGTGGGTGATTTTTAAATTCGCACTGAATGCCTATTCGAGGGTTTTTGGTGACAGACCTTGAAATTTTCAACCATGCTCAAGTGACGAGGACGACACATGAGCTTTCACCCATCTTCAATAATTACCACACCACACCGACGCAAGAACAAATTTCAAAAAACGGAGTTTTTATGACATTGTTAAAGAATTCACTCACATTGCACGCACACACACACACACAGGTGCTATCGGCCTGAGGGAAACATGAAATTTACATGAGGGTGAAGTTATTCACTCGGTAAAAGCCCGTGCAACGCCGGGCTAAGCGGAGAGGAAAGAAACAAAGAAATCAAAGTAATTTCGGAAAATAATATTGGAAGTGCTGAATTTGTGAAGATTGAGCAATAATTACAGAATCGGAAAGACCATTTATTTCGCCACGATACGGTATAATTTTTTTTGTATAATAGTGGTAAAACTGATGCGTTTTTATGAAAATTATTTCTAAATCGTTGGGTATGAATTACTTTTCATGTTATTAAATCGATATTCTATTCTAATTAACTTCAAGCCTTTCTCTTTTAGATCCATTCATTTAAAAAATAAAATTCCCAAAACTTTTTTTTTAAAGAATTTTTAAAAAGTAGTCCCAATTTTTACTTCACATTGAATAACTTCGTCATTTATGAAGGTAATCTCACAAAACCTTTTTTCCGTGTGTACAGTAATATTATCCGTAACATATATGAAGATTGAAAAAATTGCTTTAAAATTACGGATTTTAAAAAAACATTTTGTGATTTTCGTAAACTGATGTTTTTCTGAGAAATAAATTAAAAAGTAGTAATTTGTACATTTTTTATTTCACAGTACGTTATTTTTGCAAATAGTTTGTGATGTTTGTGAGCGTTAACGTAAAAATTATGCCCTTAAAATGTAGGTAATGATTTTTAAAATACGCGATTTTACATTTAGCCAAACATTGGCGTCGAAAATTAGCTTTGCGCTAAAGACTTTTGACCTGTTTCGCCTTCGACCGCATTTAACTCAAGGGTTACACTACAAAATTCTGCCTTAAACAGGGGGAAATCAGTAACTTTGGCGAGTAAAAAAAAATGCGAGTGAAAGAGTTATTTTTTCGTCAATTTTTCTTTATATAATTTTCAAAGTTAAATAACTATATATGTCAGATTAAGATGATAAAATGCATTCAATGCATTTCTGAGATTCATTTAAAATATTTATCAGTATCGAAATTTTTGTTCTCTTTTATAAAACTTATAGTTTACTTTAAAATAATGCCTAATGTATATTTCTTTTTTTGACATATAATTTCATAATAAAATCGAAGAATTTGCCCATTTCGAATTTTTTTTTTTGAAATAGTCAGTTAAATAGGTATAAATTCCTTAGGAAAAAAAAAGCTATGTTCGTATTATATATTCTTTATTATTAATTGCTTTTTTTTAAAATATCAAAAATCAATAAATTTTTTGCAATACATTTAAATGTAATCTTCAATCGAAATCTTTCAATCGTTATGTGAATATCCTGTGGATCCCCTCAATTAAAAATTAAATTCAATTTGAACCTCCCATTCATTATTGTTGCCTATTTTCACTTCTGTTACTGGTCTGCCTGGCGTGGTTGTCTAGAGCGCCGCTTTCGCCCTACCACTAAGTGTCTTAATTCTTATTTTCTGGGTTCAAATCTATAGGATTCCATTTTGTTCATTTCTGCTTATTTTTCCCACCCCGTAAATTAATTCTCTCTTCTTCAATGATTGAATTCACTTGCTGCATCCCCACTGATCAGAAATTTACTTCATTTTCAGGGCTGCCATTATGTAAGCAAATGGTATGTCACAATTAATTGTTTAATGAGCATTTTTAATCAATTTTATTAGAAAATAATCAATAATTTAGTTTTGCATAATATAATTTTTTTCGCAGATACGTGTTTAAATAATTTAATTAACACAGAGTGGAATGAAAAACTATAAAATTAAAATTTAAAAAATTAAATATTTTTATCAAATAGTATTATTTTTTTTTTGAATGTTTTTTTCAGTGAAATTTTTTAAAAATTAAAATGCATTCAATGCATTTCTGATATTTATTTAAAATATTTATCAGTATCGAAATTTTTGTTCTGTTTCATAAAACTTATAGTTTACTTTAAAATATGTGTATTTGCATGAAACTTTTTCCCCCGTGTCGAATATTTCAAAAAATTCTCACAATTTTTCTTCAAGAATTAAAATAGTAGTGAAATTTTGTAATTTGAAAAATTTATACTTTCTGTTCTTTTTTCAGCATACAACTATTTTTAAAAATGCTGCAGTTTCGTTTCCGGGAAAAAACTATCTTTCTTTAAAGAATTTTATAGAAAAAAAACAACTTTTTTTTTTTACAAAACAATGCTGTTTTGCATATTTTATCATTTTTTCTCATATGAATCAATATCGTTGTGTTTATATAAAAATGATTTTTAAAACTTTCAGAATCAGTGATTTAAAAAATAAAAAGCCGAAAACTTTTTTGAACGAATTGTAATAAAACACTCAAAGTACTTAAATCAATCATTTAATAATTTCTTCATTGAAAAAAAAAAAATTGCATGAAATTTTTTCTTGTGTGTCGATTTCGCTTAAAAATTACGGATTTTAAAGATTTTTTTGTGATTTTCGTAAAATAAAGTTTTTGTGAGAAATAATATAAGCATTATTTTTGTAACCTTTTTTCTTCAAAAATTATTGTTGTTTCCAATCAATATGTGAAAACTTGGAATTTTCAATTAAAAATTGAGCCCTCAAAAATAATGAAAACTTTAAAGACATTCTAAAGGCTTTGCGCATGCGCGAGAATCATTATTATTATTTTTTCCCCCTCTGTTTAACGCTCAGTGGCCAAGGTCAAACTTGCTGTTGCAATATTTTTTCCGTTATTCATTACTAGATTAATTATGTAATGACAACACTGTATAATCTGTTTTTTTTCTGGATAAAAGGATAGATTATAGTTTTCTGGACTATACTTTAGCTACCAGTATATAACGATTCATTGGCAAATGAAAATACCACACATACACACAAACCCTTTGTAATATTTTAAGCTCTAAGAAAATAATTATTGTTAAAATAATGAAAATGCTTGGTTTTTCGTTATATATTATATCGGAACGTTTTCTTTGTTGAAAGAATTGTTTTCTGTAAATCATTAATCGAAATTTTTCAATCGTTACTTATAAGGATTTCTTATAACTATGATAAGTAAACCATCTGAACTAAAAAGATTCATACTTTGCTCTTTTAATATCAGTGATTGAATAAATTAAATACCAAACATCATTTATTTGTCAAGATTCGGATTTTTTTTTCAAAATAATAATACTTTGCCTATTTTATGATTTCTTCTAAAATGAATAAATGTCGATGCATTTAAATGAAAATGATTTTTAAAAAAGTCATTGATCATTTAAAATCAATGATTAAAAAAATAAAATGCCAAAAACTATATTTCTTTAAAGAATTTTATAGGAAAAAAACAACTTTTTTTTACAAAACAATGATGTTTTGCATATTTTATTATTTTTTCTCATATGAATCAATATCGTTGCGTTTAAATAAAAATGATTTTTAAAACTTTCAGAATCAGTGATTTAAAAAATAAAAAGCCGAAAACTTATTTGAACGAATTTTAATAAAACACTCAAAATACTTAAATCAATCATTTAATAATTTCTTCTTTTATAAAAGTAATTGCATGAAACGTTTTTCCCCCGAGTGGAATATTTCAAAAAATCCTCACAATTTTACTCCAAGAATTAAAATAGTAGTGAAATTTTGTAATTTTAAAAATGTATACTTTCTGTCTTTTTTTCAGCATACAGCTATTTTTAAAAAGACTACATTTTCGTTTCCGGCAAATAAAAAAATTGCAACGAAAGAATTGGAAAGTGAGTGGGTGATTTTAAAATTCACCCTGTTTGCCTATTCGAGAATTTTTAGTGACGGACCTCGAAATTTTCAACCATTCTCAAGTGACGAGGACGACACCTGAGCTTTCACCCATCTTTAATAATTACCACACCACACCAACGCAAGAACAAATTTCGAAAAAGGGAGTTTTTATGACATAAAGAAATCACTCACATCGCACGCACACACACACAGGTGCTATCGGCCTGAGGGAAACACGAAATTTCCATGAGGGTGAAGTTATTCACTCGGTAAACGCCTGTGCAACGCCGGGCTAAGTGGAGAGGAAAGAAATCAAAGTAATTTCGGAAAATAATATTGGAAGTGCTGAATTTGTGAAGATTGAGTGAATATTAACGTCCCACTGTTCAGCTACACAAGGCCTTTTGGGGACGGTCCACGTAATTTTGAACCATGGTCAAGCGACGTAGATGACACCTGAGCTGGCACCCCCTCTCCTAACTACACCACCACACCAACGGGAGGACGTTTGTGCTCTCGACAGATTTTACGTGCATCGCGCCCCTACCCTGCGGGTCTTCAGGGGTACTAGGATCAAGAATTTGTGAAGAGAAGGGAAAATGTTAAGCAACAAAGCCATGACACGAACTCACGGGACATGCACTCACATCGTACGCGTGAAACCCCACAAAAGTGTTGGCGTTAGAATAAATGGAGGAAATTAACATGGGGATTAAGTTATACCCTTGGTATAAGCCCGTGCAACGCCGGGCCATGAAAGATAGTTTGTTATTTATACAGCTTTTGTGAATGTTTTTGAACTGAAATTTTTCAGTGTATACCAAAATTGAACTGTTCATTTTGGTAAATCTTGTATATCTTTTTAAAGGGAAAAATGTATACGAATTTTAAAAAACGTAAGTTTTTTTAAATCTTTCATAAAAAGGTGAATAAATATTTCACTGGCTGCAGACTGTTATAAAAGTTAAGTTTTATCGTAAAATGAAATAAATTTGAGGTAAAATATTTAGTTAAATGAGTGAGATGTTATGCCAAACTTTTCATATGTGAATTTTCTGTCTACAGTAAATGTATTAGTATATTGGATATTACTTTAATACCCTTGAGCATTTGTAACTATAATTGAAAAAGCTTTTAAAAGTTAGTATATGTATCTGAATATATTTTATAGTTAAGCAGTTTTTCTATTACTATGTAACCTGTCCTTGATTTATGCTTAATTATGTAGATTTTTTTTAATTTCTCTTGTCTAAATTAAAAATCATGTATAGTAGAACCTGTTTTTGTGCGATTTTATTTTTATGCAATTTCAAAAAAGCTTCGATCATGCATATCTGGTTATCGTTACATTTGCAAGCAACTGACCAACAAGCCTTTGTTACAAAAACTTATCTCTTACTCTATAGTGCCAAAAACTAAATCAATTGAAATTGTATCTTCAAGTGATGAAAGCAATTTTGAACTCATCCATCACAGAAAAATGCTTTGATTATGATGAGTAGCAGTGAATTATGTTTGTGTATTTGAAAACTTCTCCATGTGTATGCATTGAGAAACTAAATTATTTTAAATATGTTACCATGTGTAATTCAATTATTTTTTTTGTTTTGTTATGGAAGTACTTTCTCATAAATTTTGTAAATAGTTGGCATATTTTCTAAATGCAACTTTTTTATGCTGTCCCTTTCCACCACATAAAAAAAAAATTTCTGTGGTATTTCCACAAAGTTGTTTGTTATATGTAAGAATTTATAAAATTGTTGAATATTTTTGTGTGTGTTTCTTTTTATGCAGTCCCAATCTACTGCACAAAAACAGGTTTAACTGTTTGTGGACGAACACACATTTCATTTTTCTGTTAACTAAAAATCTATTCTTTAAGTGGCCGTTGTAAATGGGTGTATGAAGTTAACTCATATCATCTTTTGTGTATAAAATTTAAGAATTTTGTTACTGTTATGTAACATAAGTTCAGTTTGTCTTATAGAAACTCCCAGACTCTATAATAGAAGTGTAGCTATATAATCTATACAAGCCAGTAACAACCTCCGCACCATGGTGATCATTTTGGTGTAGTGGTTAAGTTTTTCGGTTTCGGATCCAAAGGCCCCAGGTTCTGTCCTACCGGATAAGCGCGCCACGGCATTTGGTGACACTAGCTTAACTAAAAAAAGCGAAACCTATACTGATCTGTCGTGGCGCCATCTACCCACAAAAAAAACAGCAACCAAGGGGAAAAAAATTCGTCAGATTAACGTGACGCAACTTGTCCAACACACACACAAGAAAAAGCTGACTGCTCCCATTAACAACTATATCGTTCATTTGCCTAACCAACTCATTGGTAGGGGAGTGTGTAGCAATATAATCTATTTTAGCCAGTAACAACCTCCGCACCATGGTGATTATTTTGGTGTAGTGGTTAACCTTTTGGAAATGGCGGGTTTGTAAGGAAAAGGCCGTACAAGACGGCACTTTTACGATGTTTACTTCCCCCTTATTTCGTTCCTGATTGAGAGTATCATACATCGGAGGACAAAAGAAGGAAGATAGCTGTTTTACTCCCGCTGATCAATGGGGAGATTCGCAGCTTAGAAAGTCCCTAAATACAAAGAGTCTCCCTTTCTTGGGGAAACATGTTTTCTTGGAGAATCCAATGTAGTAATTACGTATGGTTTCAATTCAAGAAATGTATTTATTTCATTTATTTTTTTTAAAAAGAAATTATTTCCTAACAATTTAAGCTGCTTTTCACCTAGATTTCCTCTAATATTATTTAGAGCATTGAGAGAAATAGCATAAAACAGTGATGATAATATAAAGCTTTGGATAAAAAAAAAAAATGCTTATTTCATTGTAGACAAAGGTACAATAAACTAAATCAAATTTAATTGATTTTGCTCATGTAAAATTTATTTTTATTTTCCATAAATTCATTAAAAGAGATATAAATTTTTTAAAAATTTAATTTCAATTCTTTTAAATGCAGAAATTTGGTACACACCTGGTGTTAAAACTTAAAATAATCAAAATAGAAATAAGAAGTAAATAATATGATTCTTCGAAAATTCCACATAGTTATAATAATAGTACAAAATAAATTAAAAAGCAAAATTGTTGATCATGTCTATTTATGTTATAATGTAAAATTCAGTCTTTCTCAAATCAATAATGAAGTAAGTTTAAAAGCTCTTATAAGTATTCACAGCATCTGTATGACAATAGACATATCGTCATGAATCAACTATGCTTTTTTGGAAACTTTATTGTTACTCAATTTATAATTTTTTTTTCTTTTAGAACATGGCATTAAAATCTTAAGAATTTAAATCCTCTTAAGAATTTTCTTGTTTATCTTTTATAAAGGAATGATAGCTTTGATGTATAATTGTCATTTTTTTGGTTCCATAATCCATTATATTGTGATACATTAGAATTCATATTACTCAATGAATCCTAAGACTTAAGTCTAAATTTTATTTTCTTTTGTTCTAATTCTTCCTATATATGTGAAAATTATG
The DNA here is from genome assembly GCA_019973975.1 of Trichonephila clavata. Classification (NCBI taxonomy): domain Eukaryota; kingdom Metazoa; phylum Arthropoda; class Arachnida; order Araneae; family Nephilidae; genus Trichonephila; species Trichonephila clavata. The sequence goes on along the minus strand of BMAO01001583.1, from coordinate 223,017 downwards.
ATAAAACTTTTACTGTGGAAAATAAATGAGCTGAATAGCAGGTAGATGTTTCACATTATGCTGTAAAAAGGGAAACTCCTAAGGCTATAAATGTTGACACTTGTTAAATAGTGCCACATTCTGATCTCCTCGTGTTTTTATTAAAAAATTATGACGATTAGGGGTTTCCATCGTGTAGTAGAGTTGATATGCATTAAATGAAAATACTTATGTTGCCGTGGTGTGGAAATCAGAAGTGGGTCCTCTAAGTCGGCTGTTGTTCTTGTTACTTGATGGTCATTTAAATTACAAGGTCTGTCTCATTACTTTGTCCATTACGTTACTTGTAAAGGAAATATTAATAATTTATCAATTTACCTACATGTTTCTAAAAATAAATTTTTTAAATACACATAAGAAATTTAAAATTATATTTTTTCCAACAGTAACAAAATGTTTTCATTAGTAAAAAAGAGGAAATGATTTGAATTTTTAAAATACTTGATAGTAAAACGCAACCAATAAGTTGATATCAAAGACAAAATATTATGACTACAAACATTTTTAAGTTTGTAAAGAGCTTCATGCATCTCGGTAAACTTGTTAAAAGGAATATATTATTATTATTTGTATTTAATTGTTTTGTTTGCGAATAATGACAAAATTCTAGAGCTTCAAATTTTTTTTCACCTTTCGTACAAAAATGTTATATTTTTAGGCTTTGGATAATCCTTACTTTTTATTTAAAATTTCAATAGAATTGCGTAAAATTGCTTAAATTCTAAGATTATTACTCTGAGAGAGAGAGAGATTTTTGTGCGATAGTGAACTGATTTTTGTGTGTGTTTTTGTGCATAAGATACAGCCAATACATTCCTACATAACCAACTCTTTTGATCAACATTCAAAATAATTATAAAAACCATTCCTTCTCAATGCACAAACTCCTCAGATAACAACAATTTTTCTTTACTTCTTTGGCCTTCTTCAAAACGAAGCACAATATCAGTTCTCTGAATGGTTATTTTCATTCTCCTAATAACGTTTGCAAAGTAGAAGAGGGTCTTCTTTTAAGTTGGTTGGCATAGTTTCCATTTATCCTATGTCCAACAATTAAATAGAAAAAGAAATGCACTTTGTAAAGCTTTATTATGGCAATAAGCAGAAGAACCAGGGAAGAATAATTTCCAGCTACTTGAAAGCAACCTCGAGGATTTACAAGAAGGCAGATGTGCATTTCTAGATTTTATTACTCCAAAAAGACATATGGTAATCAATAATAACCAAAACCTGAAAGTACCAACAAAAATCAAGAGGAAGAAGCATTCTTTGTCGATAGAAAAGAATTTAAAACTTGCTTTTCATGCTCATTTACAAGGGCTGATTCTGTATTCAGAGTTTCAAACGTTCAATAGCCTTAAAGCGCACCCGAACATTCCTTTCTTTGTACTACAACATAAAAAGTGTGACTCACGAATAAATAGGCAAAAAAAAAAAAAATATTTTTATTTCAATATAACTAATCTGTTAGACTACATTCTGGTTATATTTACTTTCAGATCGATTTTAGAGCATTTTGCAAAATTTTTAATAATTATTATAAAAGAAACTTACTATAATTTAAAAAAAAAAACTTCTTTAAGTTTAAAAAAAATCAGGAAATCCAACACTAGAACTTTTAAAGTATTATATATAAGCAAATATAAAAGCAAAAATGTCATTCTTGCTTCTAAGGCTTTTGTATAATTCAGGGTATATTTCTTATGCTGAAGAACTTGTAATATTCGATGCCTACAAAGTTGAAAGAAAAAATATCGGAATTACCAGTTTTTGTTTCAGACTCAACTCTTATACATCAATTGTCATAATAAAAAATGTCGAAATTGGTCTCTTGCATTTTATAAATAAATTTGAAGGACTAAAATGGATAATTTTAAAAATGTATAACAAATATTTCTGTAATTTTTTTTGTTGCAAATATCTTTTCTTTTTTTTTGTTGTTTATACACGATTAAAAAAAAGGGTTTTTTTATGTTTCAATATAAAAAGTGTTTTTAAAAAATTGTTTTTTATTAAATAGTTTTATTAAATTTTATTATTGTTCTTTTATTTATTTTTGTAATGTAGGATAACAGTAAAAATACGTTTCTGTTCAGCAGTACATTGTGTAATTATGCACAAATTTTCATCAAAAATTAAATGCAAAAATTGCTTTATATTCTCCACAAATATATTTTTAAGTAGTTTTACAGGTATGAAAATTAATAAAAATGTAGAACTGAAGTATTTTTAAATTTTGACAGATGCATAGCTATTAGTGTATTAGTAAAAAAACATCCATTATGAAAATATGTAATTATATTCTTTAGTATGAAAAAAATAAATTAAAAGTCATAAAAAAATCACCAGTTAAAGTTATAGCACTTTTTTAAATAAACTTTGAAAATAAAATTTTTATGTAACATATTTCTTAAAAATACTAATGTATATTATTATTTGCATAATAAAGTAAAGGGAAAAACACATTAGAAATTAAAAATTTATTTCCAAAAATTAAATATTACTTAAGTGCAACAAATTAATCTAATAATATTTCATATTTTAGCAACAAAATAAATTTTATTCTAGGTTAGAAATTTTTATACAATAAAAATTGAAGTTACAAAATTTATTACAAAAGGGTAATAAAGGGATGTATTTTAAGCAAAATTAATTAAAAAAGTTAAAAAACTGCATTATTGTAATGATTTTACAGATTTTTTTATAGTTTTTATGTGTACAAATGTAAACAAATCATAATAATAAAAATTATCTAATTGAAGCAAATGGAACAGATTTGGAAAATATGTAATGTACTACAACGATTTAAAAAAATTTGGGATTTTTTAAAAACAATTGATTTAATTATTTTCTATTACAAAATACTCAAATTTATAAAAGAAGGTTGTTATTCATTTCATTAGTTTTCTTAACACATAAAATAAGGAAAGATACAAAATTTACAAATTCTTTTTAAAAATTCAATGACACATTTCAGATGCACGAAATCTATGTAAGAATTATAAAACTGTTCTTGGATATGATACAAATTTTAAAAAAATACATAAACTGGAATTGTCTTCTAAATCAGCTAGAACTTTCTGAATCTCTTCAGTGGTAAGTCTTCTTTTACATTTAAGCATTTTTAAAAAAAAGAAATCAGATTAATTTAAAATGAAATGATTAAGTAATCAAGATGACAAAATCGCTTACAAAAATAACTATGTGCTCACCCCTAGTGAGAACTTGAGCATAAGGGAAAAAAGAGTGATATCTAGATAAGGGTGATAGAGGGAACTCTATTCCCCTAACTTCTGAATACAAAAGAAACCAGTCAAGCTATTAATGTCTCAAGACTGTAATAGGACCCATGCTGATTTGAAAGCTGTTTAGAGGGGAAAGCAGTGCATGACTGCTAGATCGGCCAGTGCCGTCTTTTAAGGGTCTGTTCCTTCTGGCCGCTAGATCAGCCAGCCGTCCTCAAAAGGTTAAGTTACTCAGTTTCGGAACTAAAGGTCCTGGGTTCTGTCCTCGGTTTAAGCGCGCCACCTATGAAGCATTTCCTAAATTCAAAGGGGGGGGGGTCTTTTTGCATTCTATCATATGAAATAATTTATATTAGATCTTGTTTAAAATGTTAGTTAAGTTGTTTAAATTTTATTTGTTATTTGTGTATGTTTACAGTTGGATGAACAAGATGGGTCTAGCTGCTATAGCATATGATGCATCTGCTGATATTACAACTAGCAGTTTTTCGAAACCCGGAATTATATTAGGTGTTGCCAGTGAGTTATATTCAGGATTTCTCTTTTTTTGTCCTATAGAATAGCATGTTCATGTTATGGAATATTTTAAATAATTTTTTTCATATGTTTTGATTGTAACTGTGAAATTAAAGGTATATTTGGTATTTTATTGCATGTAAGAAAAGGTTAAGTTATAAGAAAATTAATAAATTTTTAATTTAAAAGATTCAGATGTTTACATTTTCATTCCTTCCTCTCATTTGTAAATGAGTTCTTTACATTCAGTATGCTATGAAATGAAGTAGATTTTTATCTTTATTTTTTGTTTCTTGTAATAAGAAATACAAATTATAGTTGATGGGAGGGGTCCAAACATTAACAGTACTTTTTTTCATGGAATTTTGTTTATTTTCTCACACAGTTTCTTGCAAATGGTGATTTTTGAGAAGTAGGATGAAATAAGTTCGTTATATATTTTTCAATTTAATTTAAAATCCAGTATCATTAGAGTAGACACTGAGTTTTTAATGAAAAGAAATTCATACTTTTAGTACTTAAAATTTTTTGTTGATTCTGGATGGACATTACTTTTGAATTATTTTATATTAATTTTTTTAAAATTTTTTATTTTAATCATTTATATTGTGATTTTATTAAATCCTTATTTTGTTTGATATATCTAATAATTCTATCATAAATATTGTCTAATAGTGTTATATCATTGAAAATATATTTAGAAGTGTATTAATTTTTTATTTAAACTAGTAGTTTCTCAAAAGTAAATATAATTTTACATATCTGTTGTTGAAAATGAAGTCTTTCTATTGAAGTTATTTTTTTTTTTATTATACAGAAGAAAATAGAGACATATCTATTATAGAACAAGACAATTCTGTAGATATCTAGACATTGCATGAATTAAGGGCTATAGAGTGCATGACGGGTAGGAATGCTGAGTTCTGAAGCCAAAATAGAGAATTAGACTTTTAGGATAAAGATGAGATGTTTATTGTCCATTTTGGTGGCAGTAATAGTAGTAAATTTGTAATGCTTATCAACTTCATTTGGGGGAGGGTAATAATTAGTAAAACTAAAATCTGAAATGAATTCTTTAATTAGATTAGCCCAAAAATTAAAAATATCTTTTAATAAGAAGCTACTAAAAATGAGAATTATTATTGATAAATTATCAAAAGAATTCTAGAAATAATTCACATAATATATTTAGAAATGATAACCCTTTGCATGAAAGTGGACATCTTGAAATGTGTTAAATAAAATTTCTATTTGTTTAGATAAGGGTGTTGTTCTTGAAGATAGTATTGTATTTATATGATTGTATAACTTGTTTGTAAGAAAGTGGGATTGTTTGTGTGTGATTTGATATAAGAACAGTTATATTGAAAATAAAACAAAAACTGAAAAAAAATATTTAAAAAAAAAAAAATGCATAAGTGTTTGGTTGAGATTATTTTTTATTATAATTGTAAAACAAGAATTTTTAAAAAATTTGTTTCTGATTTTAATTTTTATTGTTAGTGCTGTATGCTTTTCATTTCAATATTACTACACTTTGCCTTTAATGAAATTTTTTGAGCCAAATTACTTTTTTTTTATCAATAGTTTCTGTATTGTAAGAAGTTATTTTATCTTTGATTTTGATTTGCATAAATATTTAATTATGATTTAATTCAAATTGCTTTTATTTAGTGCTCACATCCATTAAGGTACATGATATAGTTTTTGTTTGAGAGATGCTGTGTTTATAACATTTTTCTATTAAAATAACTCCTTGTATCAGTATTATTTTTATTCAGTTAAGTTAATTATTTTATACAATAGTAACTTGTATTGCAATAATTTTTTTATTTATATTTATAAATTTCTTTTAAAAAAGTTTTTATTTTTACATGTTTTCCATTTTGAGATCTAGTTCAATCTGAAGTGTTTGATAAGAATTTAATGCTTTTCTGTTTCTATTTCTTATACAATTGTTAACAATTAAAAACATATGAATTGTCCTTTTATTTCTAAATTTTTTTATGCATAAAATGATGTAATATATATATAAATTTTCCAGATAATTTTTATAGTGAAACAGAAGATAGTGAAAGTGGAAGCCCAACATTTATACGACGAAATTTAGATAATGAAAATTCTCCAGCTTATTCATATTCCTCTGAGTTTTCATCAGAACATTCTGCAAATTCAAGGAGAAAAGTTAAAACTTTGAGCTTTTCAAACAGCAGAATGCTTACAACTTCAGTTGGATACCCTAAAATAAAGAAGCGTTACATCAGTAAGCAAGAATCATATTTTTATGAAGAACAAAAGGGAACAGAAGATAGTATTGAAAAAAGGAAGTTTGTCAATATTAGTGGAAAGTCATGTTATTCATCTCAAACAGATTCCATTTCCAAACCAGGAGACCGATATTTAGATTTTCAGAATGCTACGATTTCTTATAATCGATCTTTTAGTTGCACTGATTCCCATTCTCACCTGAGTAATCCCAATAATTCTACCAAAAAAGTTACTTATGATAACTATTTGCCTTACCAAAATTTTTCTGACAGGTATTGTCAAACAAATAATTCAAATGTGGTTGGTTGTAATCCACCAGTTTGGAAATCTGTTGATGAAGAGTATGATATGCTGACTTCTTCACTTGGAAGGCAACAAAGACCATTTGCTAAAGAAATTACACCAGGTCTAGTAGCTAGAATGGCTGTTTCATACAGTAACTTAAGTCAAAAGAATTTATCTAATGCATCTAATTTGAGTAAGAAATCCCTCCTCAATAAAGGTGTCCCTGCACCTGGATATGTAGCTAAGATATCAGATTCTTTTGATCATTTAGCAAAATCTAATTCTTCCAGAGTGGATAAAGGGAAGTTCAGTCAAATATCACCAACAAATGACAAAGTTAGAATTCAACCCCAACAAAATTATAAATATAAACGAAGTGCATCTGAGAGTCATATGTCAAAAAATACATCAGATTGTGATTCTGAACTGTCAAATTTAACATCATTTATGTCTTTAGATCCTCGGTATTCACATCAGCAATCTTTGAATTCGCGACCTGAAAGATATGTAAGTTTACTTGATAAGGAGTACAACAAAGTATTTGAAGGCAAGAAAGTTTCTCAACAATATTTAAAATCACCTCATTCAAATAATGTTCCTGATATTTGTTCAGGTCAAAGAATGATGAGATTCTTTCCAACTGGCAATATAATGGAGTCAACACACTCATTGGTAGATGTACAAAATGAAAATTTTAAAGCACCTGGAAATAGTTTGCAAGTTTCTGCTAATGCTAAAAATTCATTAGGTTCTGATATTATATATAGAAGTTCTGAATGTTCTGTTACTACTGAAAATAGTCGTTCTTTATCAGATGACCGATATAATTCTGTTAAGAAAGTTTCTGGTTCAGGTTCACATCTGAGCGATGCATTTACCTCTTCTGAAGGAATTGAAAATATTGGATTCAGCTGCATTGACCAAGGGAACTCTAAGCACTCAGATATTGGAATTTTACCCAATAAAAACTTAGAACAAAAGGAAAATACTTCTCCTTCAAATTTATCCAATACTTTTCAAGCTAGTCAGCAAAATAAAAACTTTCCTTTTGAATCTGGTCAGGATTCTCCAAAAACTTCATTTAAGTTTTTCAGTTCTCCTAAATTTATGAAGAAGTTGACTTCCCCAAAACTTGATAAAAAGAATATATTTAAAAGCAAAAAGCAAGCAAAGGAAATGAAAAAAGCTGAACAAAAAGAAGCATCATCTCATAATGACAGAAAATTTTTTGGCTCCCCAATTTTAGCAAGAGCTCTTTTTAGGTCTCCTAAAACTGAAAAGAAAATAATTACTGTATCGTCAGGTGTACAAACTGATAATCCTCTTTTTGATCAAATTATTATTGAGGGAGACAAACCTACCCATGATTTAAATAGAAATGAAAGCACAACAACAAAAGAATTGTCAAATATTTCAGAGACTCGTGTGGAAAATCAAAATGAAGAAAATGTTACTTCTAAAAGTAGCAGTTGTAGCAGTCTTAACAGTATAGCGTCTAGTAGTATTCTACCTGTTACTAGTTCTGTTTATTATGTGGAAGCTAAAATGAAGCCTCAGATTACTGTTAGCCTTCCACTTGTGTCTGATAAAGGGGCAGAATGTAGGTTGTCACCATCTGATACATCTCGTACACCTTTGAAACCTATGATGGGTATTACAATGCTTAGCAAAAAACGACTTCCAAGTATTAGTGGGGAAAGTTCCATATCTGTGTCCTCAAAAAGTTCACAAGATGGATCCACAAAAGATGCAACTCATTTGCAGTCTGAAGTTTCAATAGAAATAAATGGTAAAGGTTTTTTTTAATCGATTTGTTTTAGAAAGAAATTTCCTTTTTTTTGTCTGCATGTTGTGTATTTTAAATTTTAAAAAAGTAAAATTTATGGTGCAAAAAGCACTATGTAGGAAAAAGATTCTCAATTTTTTTCCTTTTGGATGCCTGAGTCCTAATTTCATATTTGTGGACCCCATGTATGCATATGTAATATTCCTAATTGCATTTTTTAATTTTGTAGGGTATTAAGAGGAAATTAAATTTAATTTGTAAGAAAACTAAAAATAGTATGATAACTAAAAACTTTTTCTTTTATTGTATGGGGAAGATTCAACTGTTCAACTGCTCACCCTAGGAGCCATAATTACCTATAGATACTTATGAACATATATTTCACTTGAGCAATAATTTTGAATAACACAAATAATATGTGCCCATACAAAGATACTGATTACTCATTTTGGAACGAAATGATTACTTCTGACTCAATTTTTCTAGATTAGAAGAGGCTGCTGTAATGATTCTTCATTGAGAATACTATGGACATGTCCCCCTCCCACACACTAGGAAATTCCACAAAAATTTGAATACCTTTTAACTACCTATTTAACTTTCTAATTAAATTATTTTATTAATAATACTATTTCCTTGAATTCCTTAAATTATATTATAGACTCCTCCCCTAATTTTTTCCCCTTTTAGATCTCAAAACTTCTGTGGTTCCAGGTTGGGAAATGATGTAGATTAACATTTTTCTGTTATGAAAAAGGGGGGGGGGTAGGGAAAATCTCATAAAGCATGCAGATGTATCTGTCATTTATGAACCTTTCAATTAACATGTTTAGATGTAAAATATTTTTTAAGGCATTTGTGTTAAGATTCAGCCTGATAGAAAAAAACTTTTAAACATTTTAATGCGATAATACTATTTTTGATCCATGATTAAATGGATTGTACAAAGAAAATTTGCTTTTCATGTATGTTGGTTTCTTAAAAGTATATATAAAAAAATTTGTTAAAAATATGTTCAGTTTCCAACTTCAAAGCATTGAAAAATCGAAAAAGATTTTCTGTTGACAGATTTGAAGGGAAATATCATTTTAAGATTTATTTAAGGCTGATGGTTTTTGAAATATTTTTGTGAAAGCATTAGTTTATATTAAATATTGATGAATATACAGCATCTGTAGAAAAACGTGTAATGTATGCTTTTTTTTACCCCAATGGGGCTGTGGATTGGTATTTTTATCTTTGCAGACCTAGTGGCATTCTCCAGGAGCTGGTATCACTTTTTAGTGCAGCACCATATAGGCGATACCAATTGCCGCAAGTAATTACAATAATATTTTGACCATCAAAATATTAATAATATTGTGTGTAGCTGTCATAATTATTCTGAATTTATAAGTGAACATCATAAGCATATTATAATTGGAGACTTAAGCATTGTTAAAGACAATATACTGAGATAAATTATGAATAAAGGTACAGGCTTTAGATCAGCTGAAGGGGGATCAACTGAAATTCATATTTATGCTTCTTGAATTACTGCAGCATGCTTTTTGTCCTTGTGACATGGAGTGTTTTCCTGTTGGAAAATTTCTTTCCTGGTGGAGAAAACTGACTCCATGTAAGGGTTTAACTAGTTTAAATAGTCTGTACCTTTCATTATGTGTTCTACCACTAAACCAATGATCCCAGAAATGCTCATGAGAGCATCTCTCAAGCCATACTTCTTTCAACCTGTTTAGGATCTGCTGTACAGATGGTATACCCTAACACAGCCATTATTGTTATTGAGAATCTTTATTCATCTGAATGCTATTTTCCATTAATCCATATCATATTCACAAGGCTTCTGAGCCCTTTGTAGGTGTAAATGGTAATGATTCTTGGTTAATAGAGATGCATGTGAGGAATGTCTGCTGTGTAGTCTTATATCCAATAGAGTTCTGTATTATTTTGCTTTTTTTTATTGAAATGCATATGTGTGGAATTCATTTATCTAAATAGTGTAATTCAAAGGAGCTGTGTAGTATGGTTTTAGTCAAGTAATCTATACTTATTGTAACAAGGTATCTGCATTAAAAATGTAATATAAAAAAGCAACTATTTCTTTCAGATTATTTTGACCATAAATTATTCATTTGTGGTCAAAATAAATTATCATATATCATTTTCAAAAATGTTTATTGTGAGCATAAATATATTTTTATTTAGTAAATACAGTGAAATTTGTTTAATGCAAAAACGCTTAAGACAAAATATCAGTCAACAAACTACTATGCATTTTCATAATTTTTTTTTTCTTGTAAGATGAAATAAGAATCAGTTAACGTGTGTGAAAATTTTTCCTTTCTGGGGCAAATGAACAAGATACGGAAAAACACTCGGTTTTAGAAAATGTCTGTATCATTGAAATGTCCTACTGTTTCATAGGAAGAATTTGTTGCATTAGATCAGTGGTCTTTAAAATATGTTCCATGGAACCCTGGGGTTCTATAAGTCACACACACAAAAAATCGAAAAGAAACTTATAAATGTGTATGTGAATTGGATTTACGTTCTCTAAAATGTCTGCATACCCACAAAAATCCAAAGCTCATTCCAGTCATTAAGAAACTGAAAATTTTATTTATACATAGTAACTTCTTTTTTGTAATACTTTTTAAACATTTATCATATTGTAATAAAAGATGAGAAAACACATTTTATCTTTATATGTATATTATACTTAGTAGAACCTGAATATTTTATTGTTTAGTATGCCGGGTTCCACAAGCTAATTTTATGCTTGTTAGTACAATGTCTTGCAAAACTAAATAATTCTCTAATGGAAAATGCACCTTTTTGTATTTGCTGGAAAAACACAATACAGGAGAGGGAACATCTTATCAGCATATTAACAGATTCATTGTTAAAAATCTAAATTTATGCAAGAACAGCACCTACATTTTAGGTTGCAATTCATGCAAAATACATAGTATTTCTCACATAGCTATAAACATTTTAATGCCATTCAGATTGATGTGTGTAGGTAAAAAATATTTCTCAGCATGAATGGCTACAAAAACTGTCTATAAACAAATGGAACTCAGAATATGTAATGCAATTGCAGTTATTCTTGATAGATCTAGACTTCATCAGTTTGTGCACAAAAAAAAATGCAAGTACATATTCCAATTATTAAACAATGCATGGATTGCTGACACTGGGGTCACAAATTAATACTATTGAGTAAATTATATTAAAAGTAGATTAAAATTTTTTAATAATAAATGAAATGCTTTTTTAATATTTTTTACAGTGTCATTCATCTATTGTTAATCTACTTTGAATATTACTTTAAGATATGTTCTTCTAACTGTGTGTGGGGAATAGGGTTCTATGAAAATACATTCTAATTCTAGGGGTTCCATGAAAACACCTTCTAGTTATGAGGGTTCAGTGTGTCGAAAAAGTTTGAATATACCACTGCAGTAGATGATAATGCGAGTACAGCCCCAATTATGTCAGATAAGGACATTTTGGAGTTTGTTCAAAGCTCAAAATATATCATTGATGCAGATTCCGATGATGAAAATGAAATGACTAATGCAGCTCCTGTTCCCACATCATCCAAAATGAGTAACATTATGAAAAGTATGCACAGTTATGTGGACGCAAATTCCAATGGGGAAGTGAATAACAAAATGGAACAATATGTTGGCAGTTTGATGCTAAAAAAAGATAATGGAAAGAAAAATATCAGATTAGTTTCATAAAACTTAATAGATGTTTCGTTTTTCAAAAAACTTGGAAAATTTTGTATTAAATTTCTCTAAACTCTTGTGAATGGTTTTTTTTCCATTGATTTTTATGAAACATATGTACATATACATATTTATGTAAATCAAATGTACCCTCATAAACTTAATTTTATTGAATATATGTTTTTTTTGACAAAGCCCTTTAATACGAAAAAATATACCAGTCCCTTCAGTTTCATGTTGAATGATTTTCACTGTGTTTGTAATGATTCTATATTTCAGTTTTTCTTAAATTCTTAGTTGTTTCGAACCCACCAAAATGTTATGTGATATGCATAATTCTTATATTTATCCACGTAATGAGAAATAAAATTTTAACTGGAACATTAGTTCTTAAAATGCTGCATTGACAAATTTTATGTTAAGATGATGCAGTATTGTATTAGTCACTAAATTTGACCAATCAAAGTGTTAAAACTTCAAAATCACGAGGAAAGAAAATTGTATGAACTTCTAGAAGTAGGCATACATAATCTGAGATTCTCTTTGTAATATAGGAGAAGAACACTTTTGTTGGTTGTAAGCTTTCTGCATGTGTTTTGTTTCTGATTTTATGTAACACGTGGTTCAAACTTAAGAGGTCCGTCTCCAAAAGCCCTTGTGTAATTGAACAGTGTAATGTAAATATTCTCTCACTGTGTTATATAGAATAACCTCTTAATTGTCGAGAAAATGTTGCACAATTCTCTCCCCAGTGCCACATTTTTTCATGCAGGTGCCCACATTTATGCATTGTATTGGGGTTAAAGAAAAGGCCTTAATAAAAAAAAGTAAATCCTTTGTTACCACTATCAAGGTTATTGTATTGCATTCCAAAGCCTTCAGAATAGTTTATAGATAGCAGCACAATGCTTAAGTTTGTAATTCCTAAAGGGGCAGTTAAGGCACTGGCAGAGCGAGGTATATATATGTAATGACTTCTTCTAATTCTCCTTAACTGTACCCCGTCAAATTATTTTCTAGTTCTTTCGCCTCTGACTGTTATAATCTTAATCTAATTGTACGACCGCGTAATCTTAATCTAATTGCTCCCGCTCATTTGCAGCCAATCACGACTCCTGTTATAAAAGAGTCGTACGACCTTCACCACCACTATAAAAGCTCTGAACACATACACGTTTACGCGCGCTTTTTCGCTTCGCTTTTTGTCATCATGTAGTCTGCCGCATCTAGTGTTTGTGTATTGTGTGTGTCTTTTTGTGATTACGTACATCTATGTGTCGTCCTTGTCTTACTTATATGTGTTCAAGAATAAACAAGTTTCTTCAATCACCTTACTGGCTTATCAATCTCATATAAAGAATCCATTCCAACAACATCGTCATATTACAAAGAAATCATGTCAACGGCCATCGTATAACGAATACCTTTCAACGGTCACGTCTATTACATATATATGCCTGCAGCCATTAAAGGGCTGATGAAATTATTTAAAAAAAATTTTTTTTCTTCTTTTATAACAAATTATTACCACAGAGTTCCAGATTTTTTTCTCTGTAATTTTATTAAAAAGCACTTCTTTTGCTATGGTTTTCAGGTGAAGAAAAGATTCACGGTCTTGATCCACTTTGTAATATTCCTGTTTCTACAAATGTTGGTGTTGAATCATCTGAAAAAAATGAAAGCTGTGATGAGAGTTCTTGATAATGTTTGATGTTGAATGGCATAAAATGTAAGAAATCATTAAACTAGAAAAATTAAAAATTTAATATATCAATATAATTAAAACTTTTGCTGTATTGTTTGGTTTATATGTTTAGTTTAATTAATCTATGTTGTTTGGATAACAATTAATTTCACTCTTCAATTTTTTAATTCATAAGGTTTTATATATAAATTTTTGATAAAATTTATAACTTTAATGTTTATTTTAAAAGTAAATTAACTGTGCATGTATATATTTAGAGAGAGATGGAATATTTTTATTTAGTTAGATTCATTAAAATTAGTACAGAAACTTTTGGCTTGTGGTACTGATTCATATTAATGAAAAAAGATTTAAAGAAAGGAATTTTACCTTATTTTCATTCATTCCTGTGTTATAATTTATTTTTGAAAAATATTAAAATGTTATCTTTTATTAAATTGATATTTCATGGACGAATTTTTTTCAGTTAAAGTAAATTTTTAACTGTCTTTTTCAGAAATGTGGTAAAAGTAATAATCTTACTTTAAATTTTATATTTTATAATCCGAGGAGACACACTATTGATTTAAAATAGGATAATAGGGTATGTTGGAATGTGTTTTCTATATGAAACAAACTATGTATGAATTTGGTATAGCAGCTTTATCAAATCTGTGAGAACACAGCATGTTCATACACAATTTCTGTCAATTCATTTCTTATTTTTTTGAAAACTGATATGATTTTTCCAATATCTCTTATGCAGATTTCGCTTAGGATGAAAACACTGTTTCTAAGAAAAACAAGTTACTCATGGTGTATAGGTTGATGCGTATTTAATCATCTTAACTGAAGAAAGTGTTGAAGAGCTTACATTTAAATATGTCTGAGAATATATATAGAGGAAATGATGACCAATCTTTTTGTATGAATATTGATACTATTAAAGTATGTGAATAATCATACGTATATAATCATATGACAATCTAAATATTTCTTTGTATTGATCTGATGTCCAGAGTTTTCCTGAAAAGAAAAATCTTAATTGTGTATTATGTATTGTGAAATATGTATTTTATTTATATGAGCCTTACAAGGGTTTTAAAGTTATGCATTTGTAAAACAATTTTTCCTGATTAAGTAATATGATAGCTATGCTTTGCTATGTGAATGTACATTTTGATGTATATTTGTAATTTTTTCATATTCATTTCTTAACATAAGTAGTAATTATATTTAACATAAAAAAGTTTTTTAAAATATTTTGTTTCATATTGTGATTTATGTATACATGTATGATTTATATATAGTACTCTTTTTATAACTATTAATTTTAGTTACAGTTATGATTCTTATTACATGCATTGATTAAAACCTGTAGTAATGCAACAAATGTTTTTCTCTAAAGCACATAACTATTTTTGTAAATGCTGTAAAAATTATTTTATAAATATAAGTATTCTTCGAGAGATTTTTATTTACATGTAAAATAATTAGTATTCAAGGATAAATTTATGGGCTGCAGTGTTGCTTACAGATGTTTTTTTTTTCTTGTTCTTTTTTTAAAGTTTAAATCTGTTTTATTGGCAGAGATTAACTATATATTTACCTTCAAGAAATGGTGCTTGAATGTATTTGAAACTGTCTTATAAGGTATAAATTAAATTTTTCTTCCTCTAATGGGGCTGTGGATTGGTATTTTTTTTACCCTTGCAGACCTAGTACTTTCCCTTTTTTGTGCGGCCCCATATAGACAATACCAATTGCCCCAAGTAATTTTGATGCCTGAACTCTAACAATGTGAACTTTGTTGCAGGAATTTAATTTTACTGAGAGCACCCAAGCCAAATAGACACTCAAGAGATTTTTTACATGCCATATAATCATATGACATGGACTCTGTCAATTTTCTGCAGCACGAAAATTCACCAACTTGAACTGGGGTTGAGCTCGCAACCTTAGGTGCAGAAGGCTAACAACAAACCAACTGCACCACCCAGCCAGCAGTATAAATTAACTAAAAATATTCATTCAGTTATTTTTATGAGCCTTGAAAATTATAGCAATAATGTATATTTTTGGACACTAAAGTTTTTCCAGATAACAAAGTAAAATACAAAAAAAAGCACGCACATACACACACTCATTACACAAACACACATCATTACCACCTTTTAACTGAACTTATATTGTATATATTAATATTAATTGGTTAGTGATTGTTATAACCTTTCCTATAGTTAGCTATTCAAACTTAATTACTTTAATTTTCATAGTTCCTAAAAATGTGTTAAGAGCTCTAACACATACTTTTACAGAGACTCAATCTTTGGAAAAAAAATAAAATACTCTAAAAAAATAAAAAAATACTTTTACTCTATATTTAATTTAATGCTAATGTTTAAAATGTATTTGTTTTGAAAAATTAGTTTTAAGTATTTTTTTCTAATAAACATTTTAAACATTATTCTTGTTGAGGGCAGTGCTTAATTTGCTTAAAATTTTGTTTTTGTTTTGTTGGTTGCTTTAAAGCACTTGTTATATGCTATTTTAGAAATTTATTTTACCTATTACAGGATAATTGTTTTCAGTTAGTTTTTCCTCTCACTTTGAAGATTTTACCCCTATTTTCATTATAAAGTTAACACAAAAGGCTGTTGTTAATGGTTTACGTGTTGACACTTTTTTTTATTATACATCACATAATCAGCTTCAAACTCAATATAAATTCTTGATTTCTAGTTGCAAATTACTTCTATTCCCCCCCCCCAACCCCCTCCTAAATTCAGTTTTACTTAAAATTTTCTTTAATTCTGTTGATTCAGACAATCATTTTACCCCCCCCCCCCCAATTTTTAAAAAAACATCTGAGTCGCTTTTTTGCTTAGTTTTATAATTTCGATGGCTCTATATCAGAAATCAGAATGTTATGAGGCAAGCTAAACTGAAAATTGTAATATTGAGCAATTCATATAGTATATAAGAATACAGAAACTTCTAAAATGATTGTTTGAAGACTTTTTTTTTCTTCTGTTAATGGGTTAGTATGATAGTGTAAGCCCCCATTAACTTTTTAAAAATTCATATTCTAATTAATTGTCTGTCATTCAACTAAGCATACATATTTTTTAAGCAATGTTTATACTTAAATGATTTTAAATAAGGAAATATATTTTGTTTATGTTGTGTGTAAATATTTTTCTTAAAATCATATTTATATAAGATTTACATTTTATTACTTGAATAAGTTTACATTTTATTTTTTATAAAGTCAAAGGAGAAATGCAGTTAAAATTGAATAGCTAAACAGTACCTTTTTATTGCATATTGATATCAAAAATATTTGTGTTAGATGGTGGTAATTGTGTTAAGTTATGTTTTATTGAGTCATGAAATAATTTTAGCTTTTTGCTGTTTGAGAAATCAAATTCCTTTTATTTTTGGAAAAAAAGGTAGTAAATTTATTTGAATACATCAGCAGGAATAAGTTATTTAGTAATATTTAAAGTATATTAGACATTGTATTTGTGATATATATGTACTTAGTTGTTCTGCAAGGAATTAAGCTGGAGTCGATGAGTATCTTAGTATTAATTTCAAAATATATTTTAGTTTCCTTCTAATTTGTTTTAAAAATGTTGATGTATTAATTTTACTTCAGGTACCTATCTTCCTTCCCATAAGTAGCTTTGACAAAATTATTGATATGTTTGCTACTCATATGAAGAATTAAGGTTTTAAAATTTTCAGAAATGATATCTTTAAGTTTAAAAGTATGTTATCATCTATCAAATTATGCTCATTTTAAAAGTGTAGAATACATTTTCTTATAAATGTTTGCATTATATACATTTAAGAATAGGGCAATTTAAAAGGAGTAATTGAGGATATTGATGAAATTTTTGGAAGATTTTCTTGTTAGTTGTAATATTTAGGTTTTGGAACAACAACAAAAAAAGGGGGAGGGGAAGCTGTACAAATGGATTTTTTTTTATTTTTAGAGCGTTTAGTGAATTAAAATCAGCAAATATTCTGGGAACTCTGAATTATTTATTAGATGTGATGTATCAAAAATTTTGCTTAAAGTAAGATATTTTTTTTTTCAAAACGTGTGTGTGTGGATATTGTAATTTTCAGCACATTTGCAAAGTTTCATGTCTTTATATTTAAAGTTATTGATAAAATACATAGTATTTTTTTATGCTGTTTTTCCTATTGTTAACTGTTGTTGTATAAAAATAAGTTTTCTCGTAAGTTTTTCAAAAAAATGTCAGCACATGTTTCTAACAAGAATGTAATATTAAAATTGATTAGTTTGGAAATTCAGCAGGTACTTTTTAGTTTTTTTTTTTTAAAAGTTTATTTATATTTCTTTCTTGTTTAATCATTTTGCATTCATTTTAATTATTTAGCAAGATCAGCCATACTGTGATTAGAATCTATGTTAGATTATGCTTATCTGTGTTGAGATTATGTTGTAAAGCCGTATATTAGTTTGATGTAGTAGTTTTATAGTGAATTAATTTTGAACTTAAGAATATGTATTAAACAATTTGCCCACTACTCTCCCTTTCCTATATAATAGATTTAGTGTGATTCATCTTTGCTTTTATTGTTAAAATTAACGAGACTGGATATTATATTGTATGATTATCTTGTTTTTATAATTGAGAGTTCTTGCAATTTTTATTACAGTTACAAATTTAATTTAATACTGAATATTTTTTTTTCTTTATTTTCATTTTTTAACCAAAATAGTTATTAATTTTGTTGCACATATTCTGAAATATACGTAACAAATCATTAAATTATTTTCAAAGTTCCATAAAATTTGACATATAACACACACTTTTAACACAAAAGCAAAGGTCAAAATTTATGGTTGCACTTTATACACTGGCTATAAAAATTATAGTCTTAAGAATAAAGAGAAGATGAGTGCACACAGAGAAAAAAATCAGACTTCTACATCATTGAAATGCTGTTTATTTAAAAGAAATGACATTTTTTTCCCCCTTATGAACTTAAAGGGCTTTAGTTTTTGAAGTACATTATTTTTCTCTAAAGCTTAAAATAATGCCTGGAATAAGTGACTTCAAAACATAGGAGAATTGTGCTCATACATTTTAGGTTTCTTCATAAAAAAAAGGAGGTGCATGTTATACGACAAATATACCTAAAAATTAAAAATTGTAGCTTGGAAGTATAGGTGCGTGTTATACACTGGATTTTACAGTAATTAAAATGTAACAAAAAAAATCCAAAAGAAGAATTTAAGTATTAACATAAAATGTTTCTGAAAATTCATGTTATGTTGGATTTTTAATATCAGTTAAATAAACTTTTTTAAGAAAAGAAAATGAACTTGTGTACATATATGTAAAGTCTATTTTAATGGAAAAATGTTTTTTTGAGATAGGCCATTATAGGAAAAGTATATTACCAGTATTTCAGAAAGGATTAATTTCTGTAATTTATTGTGTAGGGTATAACTATAAAAGTTAAGGACATATGTGTTAGAATCATTTTGTTATAGTTAGTTTAGTCAGCTAGTTATGATTTTGTTTGTTACATTTATTAAAAAAATAAGATAATTCCATACTCTCTTAATATTATTTAAAGGTTTCCAAAGACATTGAAACCTTTTTAATGATGTGTACAATTTCATCTGAAATTTTTTCAATTTCTTTACTGCAAATGCTTTAATAAATATGAATGCTTCTTGTGCCAGTCTTCCTTGTAAGAAACCTTTGTATCTCAGTTGATAATTTTATTAATAGATGAAATTGTTTAAGAAATGCTGAAATTTCTTTTAAAATATTGTCACTGTATTGATGTTACTACTATATGATTCATTATTACCTTTTGTACTTTGTATAGTACAAAATAAGCATTTTTTTTTTATTTTGAGGAATTCTGGATTCAATATTTAAAGATCACAGTGTTGGATATGCTTTTGTATGCAAAAAAAAATATTTGAATGTACTGTACCTAACCTTTGAAGTTTAACTTGTGAATTTAAATTTGACTTTCATATCAAATTTCAATCAAAGAAGTAGATATAAATAATTGTTATGCAGTGTGTTATATTTTATCTGATTCACAATTCTAGATTTAGAAGTCTCGACTTTCTAAGTTATAGATTTAAGGGTCCCTGTTGTTACTAAAAGCGGTCATATTTAAATTATGGAATGTTCGCAGAAAATATGATTCGAAATACAGAAATATGTCTTGTGTCTTATAAACATGTCTACATTATTATTATAAATTAAGAGAAAATTTCTTTGTTGATATTATTTATTGAAGGTAAGTATAACTGAGACAAATTATTTGTAAAAGTATGTTGAAATTGTGATTTTTTTTATAGGAAATATTTTAATGTTTTAGCTTTAAGTTAAAATAATGATCAATAAAAGAAAATTATTTATTCTGGAAATTCTTAAATCATTACATTAAAAACAAAGGTAATGATTATTTTTTTTAACAGTAAAACTTGGTGCACACATACAGCTACACTTAGAATGAGAAGATTATGCTTTACTGTTATAGATCTGTTAAAAAAGTGAACATGTTGTTTATTCTGTTGAGGGAGTCAAGAAATATACAATTTGATTTTTTTCAGGTATTGAAAAGAGTTCAGTTTCCACCTAGCTTTTGTTTTTGCATTATAATAAGTTACTACCAAATCTTTTCTTTATGGGAATGTTATTACATAATCACGTTATTGAAAATGATATTGCAAAGTATTATATTTAATTATATATTTTAGATAAGTTTTAGAAAATGATGTTTTTATATTTGTAATAACTTTAGTATGTTTTAATAATAAGCATTTACACAATTTTTATATAAAAAAAAAGCTTTTAATACTCTTTTGGTAGCATTACTCGTAATTTGATTAAAAGTATACATTTTGATATTTTTTTTACAAATGAAGTAAAGTTTTTTATATAAGTATTATGAATTTTATCCATTTATTTGTGATCTCATTTAGAATAATTACAAAAACTTGTGATGTTCAATTCAACTGGTGTGAAATAATAGTATTTGACACGTAATATTCACGCATAGAAGTTCGGCTCTCAGGATATTTTTCTTCACCTGAAGTTTTGCATAGTAAAAGTTAAATTATTATAGTTAGGGAAAAAAGTTTATAAAATAATGTATAAGAAAAAAAGTTCCTTTATATTAAAAATCACGGAATTTTTTAAAATTTTGTGTCCAATAAAATATGTATATAAAAGTATTCATTAAGTTAAAATCATGCTTGTGTTAAGTTTACTATAATGTTGTATTCAGTTTTCTCTCTAAATGAAGCAATGACAGTGTATTTTATTTGTACTGAATTAAAAATCTTACTGTAACTTGTTTACATTACCTTTTCTCATTTTTGTATTTAATTGGATGTGATTCTTAATTGATATTTAATTGTATAAAAATCATGATAATATTGTTACATTAAGATCATGATGTTTTTATTTCCAAATTGCATCCACATTGCATGGAAGGAAAGGAACCTTTGTTTCTATTTGAAACTAGTGTATATTTGTATACAATGAAAGTTTAAAAGAAATTTTACTCACATGTGCATTGCTATACTGAATTTTAAATATATTCCAACTATTGAGAAAATCATTCTTGTTTTTTAGATTATATGAAAGGCATACATTTTCTGGAAAATGTTACATTATATCCTTTCATTTCGTTTCCCTCCCTCTTTAAGCTTTTTGGGAGCATTTCTGATTTGTTGCCGTAAAACGCTATTCAAATATATATTTTTTCTTTTACTTGTTACATATTATTTTTTAAGGTCATAAATGTCTGCATGAGTATGTAATTAAAAAAAAAAATTTGTTTGCTTTTGTGTAATATTTGTTGAATTGCTCTATTGTTGAGAAAATGTAGTTTATAGACAAAAGAGATTATAGTTTAAATAATTTTTATTTTTAATTGTTATAAATATGCTTGATTTATTAAAAATAATTATGAACGAACTAAAATTTCAAATGTGATGCAAATAATAGTGAAATGCTTTTATATGTATAGTTTTCTGATGAAGCAATATGGATTAAATACTTTAACGTATTGTAATATCCATAGGTTTTTGATAAAATTTATTTTAATATTTCATTTACTTTGAACAATTCTTTTTTAAGAAATAGGTAGATAAGCTGATATATTTAATCAGCAACTGTGTAAATGGATTGATAATCTTATGAAACCAATTAAATTTTTCATATTTAAATAAAATCTAGTTTCTGAGCAATTATTATACAATTGCTGTTAAAAAACAATGTATTTTGTTTGATCTAGTAAGCAGTAATCATCTATATATTAAATTATTTTAAAATACTTAAGAAAATCAAAGCACTGAAATGTCAAAGAAACTGTTACATTTTTCTAATGCTTCATGATACGTCAGTATAGGACACCAGCAATGTTGCAAGGCAGGAATTATCTTTGGCATGAATTATTAAAATATCTCTTTAATAGGAAGACCATACTTTTTTTTATTAGTCTAGATCAGAGGTTTCCCATTTTTTTTTGTCTCATAGACCCCTTTGCTATGTTTTTCGGTTTTGGGTAGACCCCCACTTCCCTAATATTGAATTTTTGCAAATTTATCAACTTGTCTTTTTGACAGCTGGTATACAGCTACTTACTTTAAAAGATTTAAATTTTCTAACTGTAGTGAAATATAGTGTTTAAATCTTAAGATTTTAATGTTAATAAATTTAATTAATACATAGAACTTTTGTTACATAAAGTAATTGAGCAACAAGCAAATTCTTTTAATCAGAAGAACAAATCTGGAGTTTCAATCACAAATTCTCAACTTTTGGCATCAGTCTTGTTAGATTTAACCCTAAATCTTATCGGTTAGTAGCGTTCACAGTCTTTTTGTTTGGAAAATTGCGTCGAAACTCCTCTCTAGGAAAAGCACAATTATGAACTTGAGGTATTCCATAATTCGGGATAAATAATAGGAATATCTTTTGAAAGCCAAAAATGCTGACATCAGTTTCTAAGCTTCGCTTCAAGTTCTTTGTTAGTGTCTATTCCTATCAGTTCCTCACCTAATCTGATGGGTTTTTTTTCAATGTGGCCATATGAATTCATTGCCTACTGTGGTATCACCATAGTCAAAGCATTCTCAAATGTAGTTTCAAAATCGGAATAAAGGTCATTTAAATGTTGAACGTAGGTTAAAACGTTTTTTTCCTGGCAGATTGACTGCAGCAAATTGAAAAACTGAAAATTTGAGACATACAATATTATACTCTTCAGCTTAATTCTGGCAAGAAATGCTGAAATGATGGTCCTTGTTTTAATAAAATTTCTGCTGTTGCCTAGGTACTGCAAATTAATCTCATTAAATTTAGTTAATATATTTGTTAAATAAGTAAATCTGGTTTCCACTTGATTAAATTTTCTTTTAAAATTAAAGCCAGTATCTATTGTAGACCCCCATTTATGTGTCATGGACCCCCAAATTATTTTTATGCGGACGTGCACCCCTTTACAGGTTGATATAGACCACTTTGGGAATCACTGGTTTAGATAGATGATTTGCTGATTAATCTTGAGCTTGTTATATGGTTCTCAGAATGTACGATGTCTTTGAGATCCAATGGTTAAATTGTGAATGAGTAATCCTCATGAATGCTCTCTACATGAGAAGGTTTAGTGGAGTGTTCTATTCACATTGCTTTGCTGCACTATATGTGTGAATCTATGAGAATGAATGTAGACTTTGTATTGGTGGAAATTGTCAGAAAGGATTTACTTATCCTATGCATAGACATATGTACATATACCAAAGACTCCTTAAAAAATGCTGATTAAACAAAAGAATTGCAGTAGCTTTATGATAAGGTAGTAAATGTCAAGTCTGAGTTTAAATCCTGATTTGCATTGCATAATGGGAGCGTGCTATTCTCTCTGTCTTTAATTCTAGAGAACATCAAAGATGCATATATGAAATTCATTGAGTTACATACTGATTCAGATATCATTTGGGTTTTTCGATAACATGAGATTTTTTCTATGGGCTATTAGTAGTATCTTTAAACAAACAACGGATTAAAAAAAACCAACACTGGAAACACAATTATCACCTTCTGTAGTTCTTTGCCAACAGATAAGGATCCATGGTTTTTATGCAGCTTTTATCTGCTGGAAACATCAATTGTGGAATTGGATTTACTCATTTCTAGTCATCTTTCTTGTTCAATAGCAATGATGACTAGGCTCATCATGCATTCGTTAGTGCTACTCCAGTTAGGATTTGACGCCTAAAATTGATATGTGAGAAATGCAGCTTAGTCTTAATTTTAATGATTATTGCAGCATATAATTTTGATGTTGTTTGAGGTAGTGATGTTGTTGAACTCTCTTGAAATGTTAATTCTCAGTATTGATTGTGGGCCTATTGCTGTCATATCTAACTGTTGCATTCACACTACATCTTTGGAAACATTGCTTGTGGCAATCACCTCACTCATATATCCATGTACTCATCTCATATGCTACAATATAATTAACGAGTTACTCAAATAGCCTTACTTGTTATAATTTGTCATACTTGGTGGAAATTGCTTGTATACTCTATAAGTGTTAGTAATTTATACAGTTAGCTTAGATAAACGAGGTATGCATTTTACATTATCTCGTTTGTGCCTGTTTTCCCGAATTTTAATGGTGTGTATACATTATTTTTTATTTTATAGATACCTCTCTATGTCTACATACTTTTTTAATGGCATTAAAGAGGAATTTATTACTTTAACGTTTTTATTTGTGGCATGTAATTAAGTATTGATTTGTCTTTCTTAAAATTTGTATCATTAGCTTTGTAGGCTTGTTCATTACCAGATTTAAATCTAATTTAAAACCTTTATCCTTTGCCTTTAATGTTTTGGCAGTGATAACTAAATATTCAGTCTGATATATTTTTACCATTAGATTTTAAAGAGAATAGTTAACATTGTCTTTTTTGTAATCCCTTAAATATATAAGTATCTAATCTTGGTGCTGTTGAAGCATTTGAATAAACAAAACATTTCATATAGAAAAGTGAAATTTTTGAACTTTTGTGAAATATTTTATCACTCAGTATTTTGTATTTTCAATCATGTAAGTATGAATGTGACATTTGTTCTAATCTTTAAGTACTTCGTTTTTTTAATGAAATGTGTTTTTGATGTTGAACTTTTGCAAACAATAACTGTTTCAAGAAGCTGAATGATGAATATGATGTAGACAAATTATGATTTATTTGAATAATTATTATTAAGAGAGGTTTTCACAAGAGTAGTGCCATATTGCGATAGATTTGGTTAAATTAATTTGGTATATTACTGTTCAAGTATCTATTCATCAGTGGTGCTACAAATTATGTGCTTCGCTTTGCTTTCATGTGAATTGATTTTTGTGATTTGTAAATAGTTGTTATATTTCATGCATTTTGTTAATTATATATGATTTGTTTGTATTATATGAATTATTTTTTTAATTGCAATGCATTAAATTCTTTATAGATATTTTTTATAAGCATGAAGTTCATTTCGCAAACAGTTAACTGATCAAATAAATATTTTCAGTATTTTTTATTTTTGTCAATATATACTACCTGATGTAATTTGCGAACCCGTTGATATTTATGTAACATTCTTCTAAAATAAAATGTTATGAAATTGCTATATTTTCTTTAATTTTGCTTATGCTGTGTTTTTCTTTCCATAATATGTGGTGGTGGTGGGGGGATTAATAATTATAAAAAAAGCTATTTTGTGTTTTTTACATTTCTTTGAATAATAATATTAAAAAATTTCTTTGCTCCAAGTCACTTGAGAACTATTTTGTGAAGAGTGTCATCATGAACTGGTGTGGTTTGTCTTACATTAATTCTTACTTGGTGACACTTGTTTATATTGTTGAGTAATAATAATTTGTTTTCCATTATTGTTTCAGGAAGTTCTTTAATTTTTAAATATGATACATTTTCTTTTGTAAATCGAAATTTAATGGAAATAAACATTGCAATTTTGCAAAACTTACTTAAAAGTCCTATTTGATTACCAATTTATAAAAGCTATTCACAAAACAAACATTGTACTTTTCATTCCATACTACAATGCTATCTATATACACAAAAAAATTCAAATCTGTATCTACTATTAAAACATAAGTAATCCTTTTAAAACATAAGTAAAGATAGCAGCAGAAAAAAATTATTGAATTTTATTGGAGATGTGTTTTGCTATTTCAAAACAAGAAATTAACCTCAAATGAATACTAGCACTGTTAACTAAAGAGCCAAACCATGGAACTGCATTAAATTGTGTGAGAAATATAAATAGGGTTTAAAGATTGAGAACACGTTATGCTCCAGAGTTCCGTACGCCCATTCTACCGCAGAACAACCGCTTGTGACCACATAAAAATAGCAACCCATTTTCATCTAAGGAATTTGATCTCGGATTCTAGAGGCAATTCTAATGCATGATTTTAGTTTAAAGTGAGTAGAAAGATTTCTAAAAATAGACTGGAACCAAGATTTTCTTAGCATTTTGGGATGGTGAGACAAGGAAAATTCTTAGTCAAAGGGCTCTAGAACACATGACTAGCATCCCCAACAGAACCCCAAAAACAATTGGGAACAGATTTTAATTTAAAGCGATGCAAATAAGAAATAAATGAGCCATGGTTAGTTAAGAATTGTGTACCGTCAATTGAATGGGGATTGATACCTAAACTGGGTTTGGGTTAAAAGGGTTTGACTCGCGCATATTAGCGTTTCACCACCAACTCTTCCAGACCTCAGTTTATTTATTTTGATGACATATGAGCGAGTGGAGACCTCTACACCATTAGTAGAAGCAACTTAAGTATAGTAATCTGCAATATCACTAAAAAAAATTATTATTATGAGCCTTAACCCAGAAAGTATATAAAATTGAGATATATAGAGAGTTTATTCTTTATTAAACTATGCAGATTTATTGATAGGATTTTAAAGAAAAAGAATTGAGATGATGTAATGATAATGTAAATGTATTTGATATCGGTTACCAGTTTTATTTTTATACATTTTTGACATCGGCCCATGCAACGGAGAATCCAGTTCCAGATATCTCCGCTTTGAAAACAATATTGGAGGATATTAATTTGAAAGAATAGGTCCTATAAAGGTAATAAATGTATATATATATATGTATATATATATACTGTGAACCCGGCCTCAGTCCCGATTCTGGATTCGTCTGTGTAAACCTCCTACTCATTAGGACCCTGCAATTATTTAAAATTAATAATTCTATTAAGCACTTTTGCAGAGTTGAAAGAATTTTTTTTAATTGTATAATGACAAAATCATTAATATTAAATTCAGGTTTTCGAAGTTTCCATATTTGGTACTTATGAACAATTTTAATTAGAGAAAGATGAATTGGGGGAGTACCATATATATGATATGTAAGGCGTTTGTAACTGAAGTTCTACAGCCCTTCGTGATTTTTAAAAGATAGATTCTTTGAATAGAGAGGTGAGTGAGCCAACCCAGATTCCCGCACCATACATAATAATGAGTTCACAGTAAAATACTATAATTTAAAAATTTTAAAGTTATATTTTTTGAAAACAAAATTCCATTAAACTAAAGAGACAATTGATAAATTCTCTCTTTTAAAAAATTAATATGAGGGAGAGCCAGTTGTCAATAATAAGCCCAAATTATTTTATCGAGTCAACCAGCATAAGTATAATATACAGTAACATTTAAGGTACACAGTACTCTTTTTCAAAAAAAAATTTTGGAGACAGTAACAGTAAAAATAATTTGTTTTATATTCATATTATATTAAGTTGATTCTAAAAGTAAAAAGTAAGTTTGACCAGAGAGTGCCATTATTTTACAATTTTAAGAAATTTTGAATTTTTTTAAACTCTTATGCTCAATTTTTAAAATTTTTTAGTCATTTCAAGTGACTTATGTTTCTTAGATTTTTGCAGGCAAAAGTTAGTATGGATTTGAAAATCTGTTCCCTTATTAATTTTAAATAATTATTTTTCTAGCTAAACCTGGAAAAAACACGAAAATTTTTAAAGTATTAACTTTAGCATTTTTTAAAAAAATAATTAGAGATCTCAGACTTAAATCCATACTAACTTTTATAGAACATATGTTTGGAAATATCTAAAAAATTTCAAGACTATCTTGAACAGAAAAAAAAAAAGCGTTAGGGATTAGAAAACAACTACATCCTCAAAATTAAAAGTCCGAGAAAAACGCATTTAAATTTTGTGAAGGCATTAAACAAAACCTATAATGCCTATAACGCTCTATTTTTTTAATATGTTATTTTACAAATTATTTTCTGTATCAAAACACTACAATTTATTATGACCGAAAACTTTTTTAATTCAAAATATATTTTTGCATAATATTGATAGTGTTTGTTACAACGACAGTTTATTCAGTCTAATCTAAACAAAACATTTTCACAAAAGTTTTGAAACACAAAGCTTTTATGAACAACATAATAATGATACTAACTTAAGCTATAAAAATCACCAGGTTTTTGTAAATAAGGTTTAATTTATTTAGTTTTAAACTGGGGTAGTTTAGTAAGTTTTAAAGACTCTCAACAAGAATTCAAATATCAATATAGTACTACTCTTTGTTTACTGTAATGTAGTTTGGAACATCATGGAAATACAATAGAGCCTGTTTTTGTGCTGTCCTTTTTTATGCGATTTGTTTTGTGCGATTTTTTCTCTGCGACCTTTTTTATACGGTATATGAATTTCATCGGATTGGTGCCCCTGAAATGTTTTCTATCAATGTACCAGTGGCGATGGAGAATGTTAGGACCTTCCTGCAAAGTCAGGTTTTGCCTTTAACATTTTATAGTCGTTGGGAGGGGGGGGGGGTCCAGAGTCCTTAGCTCTTTCGAGCTTTAACCTGTCATCATTAGGATTTTGAATGACTGCAGTGTTATGACTCTTGCCCTTGGTTAATATTTTATAAATTGGGTAGGTACGTACTTGGCGTTAGTTAGGCCTTGGGCCCCCTAGTGTCCTAAGTCCTTCCACTTGCGAGGGGCGGGGGTGTATGTTACACTACTGCAATGTAAGTATATACACTTCAAGATGCTATGTTCATTTGTTATAAACAGTCTCCCGACAATGCACGTTCAGTTGCTTTCTTTCAACGCGCCAATAGACCACGCTTGATTGAAGACAAAACTTTCAATAACAGTGACATTATCAGTAATTTGATAGATTGTGAAGTCGGACAAGAAGAGCCAGATTCTTTGAGAGTAGGATAAAATATATGCAGAGATACAGCTCTCCACAAAATAGGAAAGCATTTTCAAAACAGATACCAATCCCGAATGAAGTATGAAATTTCACACAAAAAGAGCTTCGATCTTGCATATCTGGTTATCGTAACATTTACAAGCAACTAAACAACCAACCTACGTCGTAAAACTTTATCTCTTACTTTACTTTATTCCAAAAAATAAATCAATTGGAATTGTATCTTCAAATGACGAAAGCGATTTTGAACTTATTCATCACATGAAGATGAGCGCTTTGGATTACGATGAGTAGCAGTGAATTATGTATGTGCAGTTTTGAAAGTTACTCCATGTACATAATGAGAAACTGAATGTTTTTAAATGTTTTCATGTGTAATTTAACTATTTATTTTGCAATGGAAGTATTTTCTGATGAATTCCGTAAATAATTGGCGTATTTTCTAAGTGTGACTTTTTTTATGCGGCTCCTCTTCTCCGTATAAAAAAAAAAGAAACGAATCTTACAGTAGTCGCATATGATGTGTAACATCTGACTTGTTATCATGGTAAATACGCAATAGTGACTTTAATCCTGAAAGAAATTAATCGGTTATGACTGGAAATAATTTTCTATCAAATAATTATATCTTTAAAGTAGTATGGGTTTGATGGCTGTCAGATAAAAAGTGCCTTTCTCGAGATGATGGCTGTCAGATAAAAAATGTCAGTTGGTATAGAATCAAGAATTGAGAAGAACATTATACTCTTATAATATGTTCTCTATATTTTAAAAATCGGATAAGAAATAAGTAAAATTGTTATCTGTATACGGTCAGTAGAACGACTGTTGCTTTAATCGACTCTCGGAGACGAAAGAAAAGAAGTATTGCATTAATGGAGCAATATACCTCTTTTCTTCCATCTACGAGAAATCGATGCATCACCTTCTCTGTTATATGAAAGTTCTAACTGCTATTGTGAATGTGATTGCGATGATCATGTCTCTTGCGCTTCCATGTGGACCCAAAGGAGGTGGCAAGACTCCCCTCGTTTTTTTTAAATTTATGCAGAGGTTTCACCTAATTCACATTATTTGCATCGTCATGAGATTTCATTACGTTGCAAATGTTGAATTAAGTCCTATTCCTCTGTGAAAATTAAAGCTATATATGGTAGAATAATAAGCAATATACTTATATATTTTCATTTCACAGAAATTAATTACCTAAAAATTAATATCCGCAGATACCCTTTTTTTATTTTATTTATAAAACATTATTTAGTTTATACATGTATTTCTCAATTCACTCTGAACATGTTAAAAAGCTATATAGGCAATAATAAAGAGAAAATTGAATGCAAATTAATTTTTATTTTACTCAAAAAAACAGTATTATACAAAAATCACTAATGATTAAATAGATTCATTACAAAATATCTGAATAAGGATTATATGTGTTAATAATACATACAACTATGATACACTTTCATGGAAGAATTGTTCGATACTGGTTCGCATTTTTTTTC
This sequence comes from Trichonephila clavata, assembly GCA_019973975.1. Taxonomy (NCBI): domain Eukaryota; kingdom Metazoa; phylum Arthropoda; class Arachnida; order Araneae; family Nephilidae; genus Trichonephila; species Trichonephila clavata. Next base: position 192,622 of record BMAO01001583.1, on the reverse strand, counting down.
GCTACAGACTGAGGAAAACCATGAAAAAACTACAGTCCAACCAGTTTGCTATAGAAAGCATATATATATATGTATACATATACAAGCATTTAGAGAAAAAAAACTATGAAACGTTTCCTTCCCCTAACGCGGTAACTTATACATTGATTAATAAATCTCTTTCAATTATTTGGAAAATTAAAAAAAAATTATCCTTAAGAAAAAAAAAATATATAGGCAAACAAAGGTGCTATTATATTATTTAATCAACGAATAATGACCAAAGCATTTCCCTGTAATACCATCATCATATTTTGACGTAAAACGGAGATAAAGAAATTTTGTTTGTTACAGTTGTAGACAGAGTATGTGCTTTAGACCGTATAGAAAATTGCTTGTGGCGAAGCAATGTTTCATTAAATAAAGTGTTTTTAAAATTTTCATGCGTTATGTTTTTTAAACAGCTTTGTTTTACTCCTTTTGCTTTTTTTGTTTCAGAATTTTCACATTTGTAGTTGTACATTTTACATCGTAAGCCGATAAACTCTAGAATTGGCTGAGATTTTGTCTCATCCTTTAAATATTCTAATTTATTGTTGTTTTCAGAATTAAAAAATTTACTTGTTGATGGATAATTGCTGAGATCCATGATGTCAGAAAATTCATTTTTAAAATCTTTATAAATGTCATTTGTAAATATCTGCATATATAAAGAATCCGTATCAGTGTACAAGAGCTTACAATTATTCTTATAATATTTTTTGAACTTTGAGAAGTATAAAGTATACATATGCAGCTTGGCTAATTCGAGCACACAAAATCCTACGTAAATCGGTTTATCAAGTACTAGCTGTTACCCACTGCACCCCCCCCCTAAGAACTTGATTTGCTTAAAATACGTTCTTAGTGGATCTCTATTCAACAAAAGAAACATGCTTAACAAATTTCAAGTATATGGGTCTAACAATTAAAAACATTAATTTTTTTCTGTAACTCCTCTTGACCCCTCGCAAACATCCTTAGGGGTCAATTTTCGTTTCACTCTTTGTTAGAGGAACTCTATTCCATGAAAGGAACATGCCTAACAATTTTCAAGCAGGATGATCAAATAGTTTAAAAATGGAAATATTTATCGATTACGCCTCTTAAACTCCCGAAATTAAACTTGGTAGTTGATATTCGCAAAACCCATTTTCTAGCGGTTCTCTACTTTACGAAAGGAATCTGCTTATCAAATTTCAAGACTGTACGTCTAACAGTTTAAAAATGGGGATAATTGTCTATAACGCCACTTGAGCCCCCGCAACGCCACTTCTGGGTCTGTTTTCACAAAACCCATTTTGTAGGGGAATTGCACTCAATGAAAGGAATCTGCTTAGCAAAATTTGAAGACTGTGCGTCCAATTAATTAAAAATGCAAAAAAATTATCAATAACGCCCCTTGAACCCCCGCAACACCACCTAGGGGTCGATTTTCACAAAACACATTTTGCAGTGTATTTCTATCCTATGAGAGGAATCTGCTAACCAAATTTCAAGACTGTGAGTCTAATAGTTTAAAAAAAGAAATAATTATTTATATCTGCCCTTAACCCCCGCAACACCCCTTGGGGGTCAATTTTCTCCAAACCCGTTTTGTAGCGGATATTTACTCCATGAAAGAAACATTCCTACCAATTTTCAAGCATGTAGGTCAAATAGTTTAAAAACGAAAATATTTATCTCTTACGCCATTTATTCCCCTGCAACGCCACTTAGAGGTCTGTTTTCACAAAACCTTCTTATAGCTAATCTCTACTCTATGAAAGAAATCTCTTTATCAAATATAAAGACTGTGCGTCTAATAGTTTAAAAATGGAAATTATTATCTATAACGCCCCTTAAGTCCCCTCAACACCACTTGGGGGCAATTTTCACGAAGCCCATTTTTAGCGTATCTCTACCCTATGAGAGGAATCTGCTTACTAAGTTTCAAGACTGTACGTCTAATAACTTAAAAATAGGAATTTATAACGCCCCTTAAACCCCCCGCCCCCGCAACACCCCTTGGGGGTTAATTTTCCTAAAACCCATTTTGTAGCGGATATTTACTCCAGGAAAGAAACTTACCTACCAATTTTCAAGCAGGTAGGTGAAGTAGTTTAAAAACGGATATATTTATCTATTACGCCCCTTAATCCCCCGCAACGCCACTTAGAATTCTGATTTCACAAAACCCGTTTTGTAACTGATCATTATTCTACGAAAGGAATCTGTTTATATCAAATTTAAAGACAGTGCGTCAAATAGTTTAAAAATGGAAATAATTATCTATAACGCTCCCTAAGCACCTGCAACGCCACTTGGGGGTCGATTTTCAGCAAACTCATTTTGTAGCGGATCTCTACTCTCTGAAAGGAATCCGCTTACCCAATTTCAAGATTGTACATCAAGTAGTTTAAACATGGAAACAATTATTATTAAAGCCCTTAACCCCCCGTAACGCCCCTTGCGTTTCGAAATTCGGAAAATCCTTTCTTAGCTGATTTCTACTCTATCAAAGGAACATGTCTACCAAATTTCAAGTCTGTAGGTTGAATAGTTCCAGAGATTTCCTGATTAGTCAGTCAGTCAGTCAGTGAGTCGCTTTTCTCCTTTATATATATAGATTAAATTAATTCTCTTCATTTTAAAGATAGCGAAGTTTTCGTTTATGCTTTCAAAATATTCGAGCAGAGAGTGTGCTAAATTTTTGCGACATTCAGCCGGTGTAAGAGCAGCTTTTAAATTTATTCTCTTTCTAACGTTCTGGCATGTCTTTCCAAAAAATGCATTGTTCATTTTTTTGAAAAATGATTTTTCGAAATCACTTTTTGCTTGTTGGCGTTTTTCACTGTTAAAATGTATGTAACTTCGTAACCAATCTGATTGAGAAAATGCTAATATCCGATGAATTTTTTTAACGTCATTCCGTGTTTTAAATAGAATTTTAAATGTCAAATATAGCGTTTTTTAGCGTAAAAATTTGGGGTGAACTTTTTATTCTCTGTGAAAGGAATATTTTTATCCAACAATAGATGTTTTGGATAATCGGATAACATGAGGTTCCTAATAGTTAAGTGTTCCGGTGCTAAAGGAAAGTCGTGCAAATCTTGAGCCGATTTATTATACAACAGATCTACTTCTAATAAGTAGCCTGTAGGTGAGTATCGAGAAATATTTGAAACATCAAAAACAGCTATTTCCTCAGATGAGAGCCAAAAAAAAAATCCCCCACAGGCAAATGTTCACACATACAAAATCCATACAAATTATTAACATCCAAGTTAACAATAGAGCTTGAAGGTTCGCTCGGGTTATAACAGGAAAGATATGGGTTATTCGCCCGAGCATACCTTTGAGCGAGAAAGCACATACCACCTCTCATCTGAGATTCGAGTAAAACATAGTCTTCTACTTTCGAAAATAACTTGAATTCTTGACGCGAGAATTTCAAACCTGCATCCCACGTCATATCAGCAATAGTTAGGAAATGAACGGGGTCTAAATCGTAATATTGCATGCTCATTTTTCGGAAAGACTGGAATACCTCGGCTAAAAGAATTGTATCTGTGTTTTGATACAACTCGAGGTAATCTTGAAATTTTTTGCAATTAAATTTTCGATAAACATGTAGTGCATGTTCATATTCCTTCTTTCTAATATTCGAGATAGTTAGGGTGTTAAAAAAAGCTTCGTGTGGTGGAAAAATTTTTTTATTTATAATAAGTTTTGAAGAAAAATAGCTGTAAGGGAAAAATCCCTTTTGTTTTAGTAAATCCTTATGTGGTTTGTTATGAAAAAAAGAATCAAAAATCTCGAATCGATGTCCTGAAGTTTTTAAAGTTTCTACTAGAGAAGATAAAGATGAATCGAGAAATGCAAAGGAATCCATAAATTTAATATAATTATCAAGGGTAAAACTTGTAAATTTTTGGGTATTTGTAGGGATGATGTGAATTTGCTGTACAAATTCTGAAGTCATGTGTTTTAACATTAAATGAGAATCGTATCCTTTAAAATTAAGAAGAATAACGGGTATGAAGTTACTTCGTTTCAAATTTAAATTACAATAATCATGACAAAAACCACGGAATATTCCTAAGACATGGCAATGATTCTTTACTATTCTATCGCCCGATTGAAACTTTAATCGACAAATGTAACAAAAGTTTGGTTTTTCTTTCGATATGCTATCTTTGATTATTGCTTTGTTTATCGATAGTTTTTTTAAATAAAGACTTTGCAAGTCTTTTAATCGTATGTAAAAATATTTGGACTGTATTTTCTCCACAATGAAATTTATGGAATATAATTTCGTTTTTAATATTTATAGCTTTAACAGAGAAACTGATTGGTTCGTGATGCTCTATGTTAGCCGAGAAACTTTTGGAGGTATCTTGTAAAACTGTGGAAATATTTTTTGTGATACATTCAAAATCTGCATATATTACGTAAGGATGATATAGCATTTTGTGTATATTATTAAATTTTACAGTATTTACTTTGGGTGAGGAGAGTTTTTTGGGGGCCTTTTGGCAGCATAACTCGCCTATGGTCCGTAAGACTCTTTTGTCTCTGAAATCGTATTAAACAACGAGAACAAAAATGGTGAATGCACTTTTTCGTATTTAAAAATCGGTTTAAACTTTTAATTAAAAAATAATTTTCTTTATACAGAAGTAAATTTATTTCAGAACATTTTTTCCTGTTACTTATGTATATGGGGAATACTTCTTTCTCATGCGTAAAAATATTTATTTTTAAATCGTTTATTTTTTCGAAACGCTTGATATCAGAGTTTCATGGGGAAACTCAGATTTTTTAATTTTAAGCATTTTAGTTTACTTTTATAACTACTTGGAGAATTGGAATTTGTGTCGGTGGGAAACAGATGGGAGCTAAGCAACTGTACACGAAACATCTGTGATCACTACATTTTATACTAAGAAGAGACCTTTTCTTCTTTAAGCATTGAGGTAGTTTCATATTACTACAACCTCCTCGTGGTTCTCTATAAATTCCAATATGCACATCTAAGAAATTTATTTTATTAATAACCCATCCACTACCGTTTTTGATGAATGTTTCGATGGAGTTAAATATTTTTTCGAAACAGGTTTTAATTTTATTTTTTATTTGTTTAGAAGATATTATGCGCTCAGCAAAAGAACAAAAATAAGCATTTTGTATTAAATACCCGGGATGAGTGTCTTTTATTAGTTCTATGTTTATGCATATTAAAAGTCGAAATGGTATGTTTTGCTGTAATAAAAGCAAAAAAATATCATTTCTTATATCTTCGTACAAAGAATACGGATATAAGTGCGTTGGTATGTGCCTATAGGTAGAAATGTAATTTCTAAAACTAGAAGCAAGTCTGTTAAACATTTTAAAAAGGGAAGAAACGTCAACTTAGTTTTTTTTAACAAATGTTTCGTTTAAAAAGTCAATTCTTCTTTATGTGCTCGTTGAAAACGTTAATTGCTTTTTTTAGGGCTCCAAGCTGTTCTAAGTTCATATTAAATCTATTTTTAATATCTTCCCCGACGGTCTTCTGTAGAGATAGATAAAATGATTTCCGGTACTCTTTAATGCTGATTGTAACCCCTTTCCCTAGGTAAGCACTTATCGGCGGGATTATTTTTCTCTCCTCGGTTGGATCCGTGCAATTGTAGTCAGTTCGTGGTTTTTTTATGGGCTCCTCTTTTTTCTCGACCCTCGCTTTCCTTTTTTCTATTAAAAAAAAACCGCTTGCTTTGCTGCTAAATAACAGCTTAACTCTAAATTGACTTATAAAAGTAAATTAATTTAGTTTACCGTTGCTGTATTTTTCTTTCGGAGGAGGAGGAGGAGAAAAAAGCTGCTCACCATCAGATTCGCTATCAGTTAAGCCTATTGGTGAGAGTGAAAAACTTAGCATTATTTTCTTAAGAAATTTATATTAGACATGACACACAAGCATCCTGAAAAATAATAAAATTCCAACACTTTCTGACACTCGCCTTTTGACTATCCATGTTGAGCTTGTATAGCTTTGAAACTCACACCCAAGGAAGAGGGAAAATGACTTCGCAAGATCGTCAGGAAGAGGAGAAGATGAATACTTTAGCAAGATCGTTAGTATTTATACAAGGGGTTATATAACTGGTATTTATACCCCCGATTATATAAGCGTTAATGAAACAATACGCGACTTCCCCATTGCGTAAGACAAAATGACAAACGAAAGAAAAATAACACAGACGCACTTGACGTTATATAAATTAGATCTTTATTTAGGGATAGTTTAAAAATTACATTGAATTACAATCAGTTTCTTTGCGTTGTTTTTACATGTAAGGCACCAAATCAATCTTGAAGACTGAAAGTGCAACAATTAATTTCGTTTGCTTACAATATAGTACGATGAATGGATATAAATGTTGTATGATATTACAATTATATGCAGAGTTAAAACGTTACTCATTTTCTCGGTGCAGTCATTCTACATTGCTTTGAACTTGTCAGCAATTCTAATCGCACCAATCACCAAATCCATTGTAGATCTTTCGAATCATAAGTAACTGATTTGCCGATGTTTGTTTTGTATTACTCTTTACAATCAAATATTTGTCGATGGTTCATAGCAAAGCCATTATGGAGTTCTCTGACAATATCATTATTGTTGAGGACTTTGAAATAGGCAATCTTTAATCTGCAATCTGAATCAACTGTATCCATTTGATAGGAGTTCGCCGCTTGCACACAGGATATCATATTTTCGTAAAGAGAATCAGTGAAGCAATGGATCATATATGCTGATCCAGTACGCTTCAAGTACATAAAACCATATCGTGGTTCGGAAGTCATTGTTTGCTAAATCAATCGAAGCAACAATGAGAGTTTCACGCTTAGTGTATCTCTTTTATATGTGCGGTATGAAATGCGACCTCCAGAAAAACATGTTGAAACTTGAATTTATATATGCATCAAGGTCATAATATTTTGTAGATACATGTCTAAACACGTTTATTTCTGAAATCACGTGCTTCACATGTTTGATTTGAATATGGTGAAAAGCAACAGTTTTGTAAACGAAATTTACGAGCTACAAATTTTTTAATAAACTTTTCGTTATTTTCAATTTTATCAGACTCCAGAGGCGACAAAGACTGGTTTCTCACAAAATTGTACAAGAAATGGAGGCAAAAGTGACAACAGGTATACGACACTAGGCTTTGATATCGACATTTGTTCCATACTATATTTTCAGCATTATCTGTTATGAACTTTAAAATATTTTTGTTGTTCGGCACAGAAGCGTAACTACAAAAATAGAAACATTTGTTGTTTCTGAAAGCTATTGCAATCCAATGACTCCCCAGTTTTGTTTTAGGATCTAAATTTACAATAAAACACGAATAACTATCGAGTGTTTTAGGCAATTCATCAGAAGCATATACACCCCCAAATTCGGAGCGAAGAAGGAAATCGCTGCATGCGAGTCTACACAGAGTTATACTATCCATCTTAAAAATCTGAAAAAATGCTACGAGTTTTGTCAATCTCTATAGTATTTCGATACTCTGAATAAACCATTAAATTGACTGTTTCAGGTAATGCTTTGCTGAATTTTATATCATTAGTTAAATTACCATTGCGTAAAACACTTTCGTGCATTCCGTCTGTGCTGAGATCAGGAGTCAAGTCTACAGCGAACAATGTATACCCATCCTTATATTCACTGTAACTTATATTAATGTCCTGATCTTTATGGTATCGACCCAAATCAGTAAACAGACTCATATAACATCTGCCGTAACTGTTACTCTGATCAAATTTTGGTTGAAAAGGCTTTGAAGGAATCATACGATTTCCATCTAATATACAGAGGTATGATAAATCATAATGCTTAAAATTAAATGGATTTTTTGAAATATCTTCATTAAATGCAGTATTAGAAACCATACCTATTATAAGTCGTGTCGGTAACTGCCCAATAAACGCATTAGGAATAGTTGCTGATTGCATTCCTTAAGAGAGTGCGAAAGATTTTACTTCTGTTCTACGAATCGGCATTTTAATGACACCCTTGCTTAAAGCTACCTCATGAGCAGTCAAAATTGAGGGAGCAACTTTCACTTTTCTAACAAATAAAGATGCATGTAGTATTAGTATTTTAAAATCCTGCGTAGCTGACATTAGAGCAAAGGAATCTTTATTTCTTTCTAACTTAACTCAAAAATTCACCGAATCGATAAGACATTTACTCTGGTTGCCTAGATCGAAATGTAATGGACCTATCATATCTATAAGTTTACTATCTTTGCAAATGTTGAATCTGGTTTGATAACCAGGATTTATATTATAGCTCCCATTAGCTAGTTCTACGGATTCATGCTTAGAATCAGCATCTTTGTAGAAAAGACCGGATGTCAGCATTGATTCTTGAACAGCTCGAGGTGAAAGCAAAGCATCGAATATGCATCTGTATGAATAATTAGCTTGTGAAGAAAAACCTGTTTATCATTTAGCGTAACTGAACGTTCAGAAAATAATGTATTAAGAAGATAATTAATAGGAGCTACTTGATCAGGCGCTCCAAGTATTGTTCCATTTCTCTTTTTAATTTTTACTTGCAAATGTAGAAGTGTATGGGCTAAATCAAGATAGTGTTCACCACTTCCGCTTACGTAAAATTCGATAGGAGTCTTATGACTCAGAGATGCAACAGGAAAAATCTCCGTAAATGAGCTGTCTTCTGTTGATAATTGCACAGGATTTACATTAAACAGATCTAATTCACTTTTCACGCATGCACACGCTCTGGAATCCATATTACTACAAGAATATGTCTGTTTCTTTTCGTCTCTTGCGATTTCGCTTGACACGATGCGAATGATTTTCTTTGTGGGATTTCTTTCTTTTTATACCCGAACCACTCTGGATTTTATGCATAATGTCATCTTTTATCTTTTTTGATGTTTCACGAAATCGTGATCTCGCTGAATCGTTCAGAGATGAACCTGAGACAACATCTGACATTACTTTTGAACCTGTGCTCAGAAGATGTTTTCCTAGATATTTTCCTGCTTTCAATGCTATGGGAGTTATGAATAGGAATAAGTTTGAAAACATTCCATATCCTCTTTGGTGGCTAACTCCCTGAAAATACTGCCCCCCACCAGCCTGCACCTGCGAGCAATAATAATCCTCGCAAGCTTTTTGATTTAAATGCATTCTCTTTCGCAGTCAGGATTGAAATGATTCAGCATGTGTTAAGTAGTATTTTTATACTGTTCTGCGACGGAAGGAGAGTACTAAGAGCGTTTTCCCGCTCGTAAAAATTATACCATCTCCAGAACTACTTTTCAATTCGATTTCAATACAATCAATATAATTCTTGCGTAGAGGAAAATACAGCGGTCTTTGGTAGTTTAGCACTATTTGGTCTTCTTTAGTTGACATCACAGGAATAATACGGAGTAAAGGAGCAATAGTATCCCCCACAAAATGAGATTCTATGATATCACGACATAAATTTCAGTGATTCCTCCGTCTAATTCCAGTGGATAATCAGATATATGAGTTCCTCCGTGTAATGTGGATTTTTTAAATCCTAAAAGATCTCTCAATCCATCTTGTAAATTCACAGTAGATGTATCAGGAATATGAATTTTTACTTTATTATTTGCTAAATGATTTAAAGCAAGATGTTTAAAGGATCCAAACAACTGCTCAGAATTTTTATAAAATCCTACTTCTAGTTCTAAATGTTCGGTTTTCTTTACTTTCACAGGAATTGTTGGTTTATCTGTAATGCTAACGCGGAAAAATTCTTTCAATGGAGGCCTATCAATTTTTTGTAAAACATGTAGAGTTTTACCGGTTAGAACAACATCTTTCGTCATGCTCAACATCCTCATAAGCAAAGGGGCATATAGTAACCGGAATTCGAGTTCAACATTTTTTTGAACAGTTATTTGAACCTTATTCTCCGTGAAGTCGAAAATAAAATCTGCCGCTCCTCCAATCCCAGTCTGCATAAGATTAAAATTTATATGCTGGAATATTTCATGGTGCATATTGTCAAGATCGGTATATTTATGATTAAACCTGGTGGCTCGAATTATATAATGTCTCTTGAGATTTCTAGCAATAATTTTCAGAAAATTGTCTTTGTTTGTCTTTGTGGGTTTTCTGAACATAAAACTCTCTGAATTTTTTATAATTCTATCTTCTCTCGGTAAGTGTAACATAGTTAACAATCGCGGTGCATCAGCAGCTGTCAAGTGCAGTTCATAATTCGGAGCGATATACACGATTATATTCTTTTGATCCAATGCAAAAGAGACAAAATGCCCACATTTTTCTTCAATACTTTGGTTAATTGTATCGATTACCTCCTTGTCTGAAGTTCCCTCGTCAATTTTCACTCTGATTTCATGTTCAACATAATCTTTTTCCACAATTTTAGTTTCTTCATATGTTATCGAATATTTATTGTTATGATTTCCGATGTTGAACCAGAGAAGAAGAGAGGTTCGGGGAACGAAAATCTCTGATAAACCTACTTCCCATTCACCGGTTAGTATTATTGGACGCGCTAGTTTAGTTCTAAATGATGCTTGCGTATTTTTTGGAAAGTAATCCATGCTCGCGTTGCTGGGTAATGTAACATAAAAATCGTTCACTTCATCCATGCTGCCTTTACCCATGAATTGAACCGATTATCAAAGCCTTTCCACTTTACATAATACTCTTTTTTACTACCTCTGCCTTTTGTTTTGAGAACCTTTTCTACATGCCAATAATCATCCGAACGCTTCGAAATTTTCTGGAGTTCCTCTGCATAGAATCGTCCTTTTATAGTTTCTGATTTAAGATCCTGAAGCTCAAACGTGGTTGGATGAGAGGGATATACTTTCGAGATTTTAAATGCCTCATCACTCCAACCTGGTAAGTATCCTCGTCGGAACGATTTCTTAGCTTTCGATATTCTTACTAAATCTCCCCTATTTAGTGTCACTTTCGGGTTTTTAATGTATAACCATATAATGTTTTGAAGATCAACGGTTCTGAATCACGAGTGACTTTTGCTGGTGCCATACCTATACTGCGATGTACGCTGTTATTATACGACTTCACTAGAGATTGTAAAACGTCCTCATACTTATAAGATTTTCTATATGTAAAAACCCTGAACATTTTAGTTTTTAATGTTCTGTTGAACCTTCAACAACGCTAGCTTTATGATCCCCTTCTGCTGAATAGTGATTAATTCCATACTTCTTAAATAAAGCTTGGATTGTGTATTATAAAATTCCTTGCCTTTGTCGCTTTGAATGTTCTTAGGCTTAACCTGCTGCAATAAAATTTCAAAGGCATCCTTTACAGCAGTAGAAGTTTTATTTTTAAGCGGTATAACATAGGCATACTTTGAAAACACATCAATTATAGTGAGTAAGAACTTAAGTCCACTATTATGTACAGCTAAATGTTGTAAGTCCACCAAATCACATTGCCATAAATCATTTATCCCATATGAAAGAGTTGCTCTTCGAGAATATTTATACCGAACTGGTTTATGTAAAGAATACGTATCCTGGGTCATTAGCCAGCGTTTTACTTTCTCGTATGGTACTTTAGAGATTTTTGACAGTTTCTTTACTCCACCGAACGATGCTGGATTGGAAAAATCATAATACACTGATTCTAGTAGTTTTTCCATTTTCTTTTTCCACTTTGTTTCTTCTTTTTTCCTCTTGGGGTAATACTTCGTTCTAAAGATGTGATATCGATTTTGTTCTCATCCTCCTCTATGTTTACATCGAACTCAAGATCTCGCACTAACTTTTGGTTGCCAATCCATCGTGTAGGGATTTTTATCTCTTTTATGCCCTTCCAAAAAACAGCAAAACCATATGGTTCATACCCTTTTTTTACGTTCCTCATCAAATACGAAAATAAATCAATAACGTTCGTACCTTTGATGATTTCACTATCTTTCATCAATTCACCATATTCATTCCAAGCATAGCTACGCGTCTTCAGTTTCTCTACAATGGGTTGAATAAATTTTTGGAAATTGGTAGGAACGGAAAGAATTATTTCGCGTAATATAGAATCTTCCAATGTGTTACTTCTAGGTAATTCTTGTCCCTGCTCCTTTGACTCTTCAATAGTAACACGCAATGGTGGTTTAGGCTCGTTAATAATATGCTGATACTTCAAAAGCAATTGGCTTAATAGTTTTGCTTTTGTATCGTCAGAATAATTTGATTCATGAAGAAGTCTCGATATTTGGTTTTCAATATCTTGTGCTCCAGTGTCAGGTGTTTTCGAAAAATAGGATGATACGAATTCTTCAGGAATAACAGCTGTTCTTCTGGCCATTGCTCCAGATGTTAAATTTGCTGTGATAGTGCTTTTCCAGCAAAAGTTGCCAAGGTAGAAATGACAGCAGGAAGAATAATAGGAAGGAATCCCCCAGTTTGATTCATTAATTCTTTTCTTTTTTTTTCTAAGGATAATTTTTTATCGACAACTTTTCTTATGGCTCTTTTATATTTACGTAATTTCTTTACGTTCACTGATAAATTACCACCTAAGACGTTTAAGCAAATTTCGCATAGACAATGTAATTGGCTTTTATCGGCGGTTCGTATAATGGCTTTTTTTTGTGCTGGAGAAGCGCTAAGCAATACTTTCAATAAATGGTAATGTTTCTTTATGTTCTTCATTTTATCGGTACATAAATCCAATAAAATCCATTGGAATCAGGGAACACGCTCTCTCGGAGCCTAAATTTTTCGTCCGTTCTCGGGTGTAGATCCACCAACAAATAGTTAAAATTACCTTGCGTGCTCTTTTTGTAAGCATCCATAAATGATGATGCTTTGTTTCCATATACTTGTCTTGCAAAGTTCTGAATTTGCCCTACATCACGGTTGTTTTTAAACAATATTATATACTGTGCATTCAGACTTATGTCTCGCATCACTCTATTTCTGGGAAATAAATTTTGTAAAATCAGGATTACACTAATTTTAGAATGGTGTGCTGTAATCGTAAACAATTCAGCAATTTTTTCGTTCAAGTCATTCATTAAATCGTCAATTATAAGTAGGCTTTCGCTTTGGAACTTTTCTGGGAGACCTTGAACAAATTTGATTTCTTTTTCTTCAATGAACCAGGGCTGAAAAACTTTGAAGCACCATATAATGTTTTTGAATTCATATTCATATGATTTATGTGCAATAATTTGTCGCACCAGCGAGGTTTTTCCCGATTGTGATGCTCCCACACACAGTAAACACGAAGGATGTTTCAGTTTGAACATTGTTCACATACTTTCTGAAATTCCTTCTCAGACAGTTGAACTCCTAAAAAGCTAGCTGATAAATATGTTGAGTTTAAATTAAAGAAATGTCGTATGTCATGAACCTTTACTCCGTGTTTTAAACACTCATGATAAAATATTTTCCTTCCTATGTGAGTCGAACGAATGCATGTTTTATTATTAATTTTAACTTCGTTTTCCGTTGCGTCAATAGGGTTCGATATTATTATAAAAATTAATTCTACAGCAGCGAGAATTACTAAAATAAGCAAGCCGACATTTTTTCTGTCCATTTCCAATGTCGCTGAGTGATTAAATGATGATTTCGACCGATAAACATTTCTTTTAATATTTTTTCTTCGGACATTCCCCCGATTCTAAAATGTTTTTTTTTTTTCGCCTTGAAAAAAGAACGGCGTACTTTCTCGAAAATCTATCGCCACGTGAACTCCAACAGGAGAAAAACATTTTCGTCAATTTACCAGTAAGACGATTCTAACTGCGATAATTCTAACTCTCTTTATAATTGTTTCTTAGTGCGCTTCATTTGCTCACATCGTTTCAATTGCGTAATTTCTCTCAAGGTTATTTTCTTTTAAGTGTTTGTTGCACAATAATGTGAAGATATAAACTTACTAAATGTTATGCTTCTCCATTTTGATGAGTTCTATCAATGATTTTCCCATCAATTATTATTCTTTTTTTTTATTTGTGACTGAAATTTTTTTTTTCTCTCTTCACTTTTTTTTATTGAAAAATACCTCGTATGCGGATAACAATTTTACTTATTTCTTATCCGATTTTTAAAATATAGAGAACATATTATAAGAGTATAATGTTCTTCTCAATTCTTGATACTATACCAACTGACACTTTTTATCTGACAGCCATCATCTCGAGAAAGGCACTTTTTATCTGACAGCCATCAAACCCATACTACTTCCGTCATTTCAGAAATTTTTTTCTCAAATAGATACCAGACACATCAATTGTCGTTTTAAATATGAAGAATAAGAGTGAAAATGTGTTTGGATTAACATTGGTCATACTCGTCTTACGCACAGGCATTTGTTGGCCTGAATGTCTCGTACTCTGTTCGTCACATTTTGGTAAATTGCCATGTTTTTAAGCATCAATTTTTGCCATTTACCTGTATTAACCTTGCCTGACTTGGTGAGGAAAATCCGCTACAAGAATCTATTTGCTTTTCTCTTTTAAATTGATTTTTATATTTACAATTTTAAATAGTGTTTTAATCAGAACTTTTACATGTATGCCTCAGTGCCGGTTTATCCATTTGGAGCTTGGGGTTGGCGCCTAAGGACCCGGATAAGCTGGCCTTAAAAAAAAAATTCGATCCGCTAGTGTCAGGGGGCCTATAGATCTGAGCCCAGGGCCTGAAATGCGCTTAAATCGGATTTGGTATGCCTGAATATATTCTTATGTTGAGCTTTTAGTATTTGAACAAGTTTTTGGCGTAGTATAGCCAAAATTGGCTCTTGCGTCATAAAACCCAACATTCTCTTGCTCACTATAATTTGAGTATCCTTTGAGCAATTATTATTCTTTTTGCAGAAAAATAGATGGTAGATTGTCTAATACAATAAAAAATGACAATTTGAAATTTGCTTTTTCTTTCTATGTAACAAACTTAACCTCACATCTAAGCAAATTAATGCAGTAAGATTTGCTATTCATCTTAGTAAGTATCAGGAAATAACAGCAGCCTGAAAAAAAAATATTGGAACTTCCAGAAAATCACATCCCAAAGATCAAAATTTTCAGATGACTTCACTTTGATGTTACCCAAATTAGGACGAGATGCTATTCCTGACAAAGTCACGTAAACGGGACATCTCTAAGTCAGCAAGTAATTCTGCTCGATTTGCAGAAATATTTTTGGATAAGCAAATGTATATTCTTTTTCCATGTAGAAAAATAAATCTTAATGTGACATTTCTTGATGAATGCTGTTATTTATTTTGATTCCCTTTCTACACACTTCTAACAAATAAGCTTTTTGATTTGCAGTTAAGTGTTGACAAAATAAGTCTTTCCAACACTAAACTCAAAATGAATCCCTTGAAATATTCCCACCTCATATTTTTATTACATATTTCATACGAGTTTTCTTCTCATAAAATAGGCTGCTTTTCATTAATAATTTCTATTTTGAAACATAATTAAGTCAAAAGAATACTTTTGAAGAGATCAAATTAGTGTTATTTTTAAAGCTTCTTTTAAATTATTTTCAAAAATATTCTTGAAATAATAATTGTCAAAATAAATTATATTTTAATCTCTTTTAAATTTATGGATCTTCCCATCATAGCAAAAAGGAATATTACCAGGACTTTAATTATAAAAGTTGGTAATAAATTAATTTACAATTAACTGGTGAAATACAAATATTTTCGAAGGGACTGGAAACTAATTTTTAAATATAACATATTAAGATGATTTGTAATATGTTCTACGAGTATGTATGAAATAGATACAGGATTATTCATAATTCCTTCCAGGCTTTTAAAGTGCTGTGGTAAGAAAACAGACGAATTGAGCAAAAAAGAATATTAGAAAAAGAGATACAATTCAAATTTTATTTACATGCCTTACAGATGTTCTATGAGTGAAACCTTGGCTATACACAGCATACATCACTGCAACAGTCCAGTTCCTGTCACACTTTTCTCAACATGCTACTATTAACGTTACTGACAGCATGCATTATACTTTCACGCAGTTCTTCAGCATCATATGGCAAAGATGCTATGAAAAATTGGTATTGTGTATAAAACCAATTTTTCGGATAACACATGCTGCCAATAATGTTGAAAGTAACATGTTAAGTAGATGGTGGCAGGAACTGGACAATCACAGTGATGTACACTGTGTAACCAAGATTTCACACATGTACACCTTTAAAGTATGTAAATAAAACTTGAATTGTTTCAGTATTTTTTCATATGTTCTTTTTTGCTGAATTCCTCTTAGTTTTTTACTACAGTGCTTCGGAAGGAATTATGAATAACCCTGTATTTATAGATAGGCAATTTGTACAAGAATAACAGCATGTAGAAACTTATTGTATTTTCTATAAGTTGCATCTTGATATGTGTATTTTTTTTATAACTACAAACCAAGGACAAAGTTAATGATGTCCTTCAACAAAATTCTACAAAAACATTTATTTAACAATAATTTTTAAAATTTTGTAACATGGGAATATTTTGCATTGTGTATCATTTAAACAAGTAATATTTAAAAAAATTTAAGTCAATTCCTACTTAGATCAACAAAAAAAAAGTTATTTTAGATACTTTTTATTAAATAGTTACAATTAATATAAATATGTATATACATATGACAGAATCACAACATTAAGTGACAATTTTTGTTAATTATCATCAAATTATCATTGTCATCCAAAACAATCATGTATATAAAATTTCAATTCAATTTAATGCTTTGAAACGTGAAATTTTTTTTTAAGTTTTGACTCAAGTCACTAAAAATGAAGCCAATGCGGCTGTATCTGTAATTCTTTAAATAATTAATTTCAATCAATTTTAATTAATTATAATTAAACGATCGTATTGTTAAACAAAACAATAGTGTATCAAAAATTTCAGAAAAATTGAGTGCTTTAAAATGTGAGGAAAAAACCTTTTCAAGTTTGACACAAGTTGCCAAAAATGATGCGAACATGGCTGTATTTGTAATTCTTTGAATAAATAGTTTTAATCAATTTTTATTAATTATAATTAAATTACTTTATTGTCATCCAAAATAATCATGTATATAAAATTTCAGCTCAATTGAGTGCTTTAAAATACATTTTATTAATGATTGAAAATTTGAACAACATAAATATATAGAGAGAGTGAACTAAATAGTAGGAATTGAAAAAGAAACATTACTGGTAAAGAAAAACTGTCAGATATGTAGAACTGGGAAAATTGTCATTTAGTTTCTTTATAATTTTTTTTATAACTGTCATTTCTTTTCAAAAATTTCCTGATTAGATTTTTTTTAAAAATTAATTCTGCATGTTAATATAATTTAGATAATCCAACCTTAATTATAAGAATCAGGGGTGAAAAATTGTTCTTACTCAAATATAATTATAATTTATCTAATCTAACCTTAATTCTCTAAGAATCAGTTGTGAAGAAATGTTCTATTCAAACTTATATTTTATTACACTAAAATTAAAAATATTTTGTACATACTTATATATTTACAATATTATCTAATGAAAAAATTATTTTAATTGAAAAGTTTCATGAATAAAATATCTAAAATAATATGAACATTATGACTGTTTTCCAACTGAAAGTGGTTAACAATTAAGAATTCATAAAATTTAAGATAATCAAAAAATATATTTGAAAGACTGAAATGTATCAAAAAATCCTTTTTCAAAATACTTCTTATATCTGAAGAGTTGATAAAAAAATAATAACCAAAAAAAAACATTAGTAGGTTGGAATTCAATCAAAAGATTTCGTGAAATTATAAAATAAATACTTTATCTCTTAGAATGTTATCAAATTATTTGATAAATATTTATAAGAAAAAAATTAAGAACATTTTAAACACAACTTGATAATTGTGTCTTCAAATAAAAGAATTTTTTCATTAGTTAATATTGCAAATATATAAGTATGCAAAATTTACTTTTAATTTTAATATTTTAAAAGGAACCAAAATATTTTTAATTTATTGTAATAAAATATAAGTTTCAATAGAACATTTCTTCAAAACTGATTCTTAGAATTTAAGTTACATTAGATAAATTATAACTATATTTGAGTAAGAACAATTCCCCCCCCCCTTCCCGATCCTTATTAGGTTAGATTATCTAAATTACGTTAACCTGCAGAATTAATTTTTTTTAAAAAAATAATCTAATCAATAAATTCTTGAAAAGAAATGACAGTTATAAAAAAAAATTATAAAGACACTAAATGACAATTTTCCCAGTTCTACATGTGAATTTTTAAGAATTTCAATAAATTAAATGTACAAAGATATATAAATATTTGCTTATTACTCAAAATTTGTTAAAAAATAAAAACTCAAGAAAAAACTTTATTAGTACACTAAATTGAAATTTATAAAATATAAAGAATAGAATCAAAAATTAATAATTGTAACATTAACTTTTTATTTCAAAATTTTGAAACTGGTTTTTAATAATTAAAAGTTGATAAAATTTTTATCAATAATTTTCTTATAACACATACAATGCATTTAAAGAAAAAAGTTAATGTAAATCATTTTTTTAAAATATTTTAGTTAGATTCATTAATTAATTTTTATCTAAATAGCTAAGAATGTCTTCATCAAAAAAAAATAACCAGAACTACAGTCAGAAAAAATTTTCACATACAAAAATGACACGATCTCCTTGAAAATTAGAACTTAATTCATAGACTTGTTTTAAATGTCAAATTTTGGAAACAAAGTATTTCATAAATAAGTAATTTTTTTCCATAATTATATGAAACCTCATTTAGCAATAAGGTATAGATGAAATATAAAATATTTTGTACCAGAAAAAATTTATTAACTTAAATAAAAACAAGTTAATAAAATATGCAGTTCTCTCTATGACAACATAACTAAATTACTCTTAAAATTCAATCTAATATTAATTATTTTATGATAGTTATGATTTTGGGTCCTATTTCTTAATATTGCACAAAATCAATCATTAAAAAAATATTAATGGTTTGCAGACTTAAGCTAAAATTGGAAAATTTAATGAAATGAAGATACCTGTTTATCATACAATTATCTAAATGTTTTGATAAAAATTTAATATAAAAAATTTAATATTAAAGAATTAACTGTACATAAAAGAGGAATAAAAAGAAAATATTCAATGGAATTTAATTATAATATTATTAATACAAACTGCCACATCATTAGTTAATCTACTAGCAGAAAGAAAATGCAATTAAATTTGTAACAATTAAACTTTTAAGGCTTTAAAAATTATTTCTCATAAAATCTTAAATGAAATTAAAAAAATTGTTTTAACATGAAAAACATAATTGAACAATATATATATAAGTTTCATATTTTCCTGGAACAAGAACAGCTCTAATATTTTAACTGTCCCCAATTTTGAGCCATTTTTTAAAAAAATTTAATTTGAAAGATTCTAATAATCTTTAAAAAGTTTTATTAATATTCATACAATGGATTAGAAAATTACAAATTATTTACAAACTTTTTTATGCACAATGTGATTTTTTTTTTTACAAGAATATTTTTTTCTTTGCGATGACAGGTAAATAAATATATGCAGTGATGTATCTACACACTACATTATGTCTACCTGTTTATAATCAACTAGGAGTATAAAATTCCAGCAAAGTCTTACTCAAAGCAGGACCAATATTCCTAAAAAATTGAAATAAAATTTAAATATGTCCTAAATGTGTGCACAAACATTATAAATTTACTATGTATATTTTAGAAAAATTGACAGCATGCAGTTCATTACTGAATAAATTAAGCAGTTTTATTGATGTAAACAAAATAGTTAAAACCAATCACAAAAATCCTACAAAAAACACATATTACAATCAACTAACTAAAAGTGTTTCTTACTTTTTATGTAAACCATACTTAATTGATGAAATCAACTGAATCCTCTCATTTTCAGAATTGCATTTTTCATAAGCTTCAAAAAATCTAAAATTAAAAAGCAACATCTACTTTAATTCATGTTCGTTATTAAATATAATTTCGTAAGTATGAAAAGTACAAATAATGTAAAAAAAATTACAAAGATTAGGATCTTTAAAAAACAATGCATGTGAATACACATACACTATATTTTCACTCATAACATGTATAACAAATTTATTTTTCATTTTCTTTAAAAAGTAACTTGATAATTTATACACATACAAAGTATATACACAAATATTAAAAAAATCAATGTATTTCAAATTTTAGTTTTATTTTTTTAGAATTTGTTAAAAATTTAGAAATAAAAGTTTTTTACATCTAATAAATTTGCAAAAACAATAACTTAGAAAAAAATTTATATAATTTTTTAAAATTAAATAATCTTTAAGATTTTTTTTTTAATGATGAAGGGAATATATTTTTTATTATTCACACAAATAAAGAAATTCAACAGCATTTTTAAAATGTTTCATAAACCTAGATCAAAACTCAAAATAAATCAGAAAAAAATATAAATAGAATTTTATAAAAGTACTTTATATGCACCAAAACTAAATTAATGGATCCTTCATAAGAAATATAAAATATTTATAAATGAGCAAATAATTGCATTTATAGCAAAAATTCTTACTGAATGAGTATACAAAATTGCAAGTAATTTAACTAATAAAAAATTATAAGAAAAGATTTTTAAAAAAACAATTCAAGAAAAGTATGAAATACATCATAAAACTGTGTCTTACTCTGAAGGAGTTTTAAATACATCAACTATTGCTGCAGCACGATCTACAGATAACCCAAAAAATTGCAATAAATGCTTAGCAAACATTTCTTTCACAGTAAGACTCTAGAAATAAAAGAAAAAAAATTTCAACTATTTAAATATAATTTTGATAACATGCATAAAAAGTCATTTTTTAAAAATATGTATAAAAAGGGTATTTTTTTCACCTTTTTTGAAATCAAAGCATACCAAATTTTATTAAGTTTTAAATTTTAATAATTTGTAACCTTGAATTGTAAGTAAGAGTAAGTATAAACCAAAAAGTATTCAGTCAGATTAAAAATTTTACAAAAAAATTTCCAAAAGTTAACCAACATTGAATAATATATATTTGAAGATGTTATTCTAAATCAAATTACTACACAGTTTAATTACTATGAATTTGTTACAAGTATTTTTTAATACAGTTAGATCTCCATTTTACAAACCTCTTTTTATCAAATTTCTCTATTTTGCAAACTTTTTACTATTTTCTTTGTATAATAGCCTCCAAACAGCAAAGTGCATTTTCTATTTAACGAACTTTTTTTGCTTGTAATTCTATTTTTAAAATATTTCTAGATAATTATAATTATTCTTTCTTTTAATGCATTTTATGGTAATCAATGACCCTGAACTGATTTTACCAGGTGCCTAACTCACTAAAAGAAGTTGAAAATACCATGTATTCCTGGACAATGATTTTTTCCCCTTGTAGATTTTTTTTATATGAGTAATATATATATATATATATATTAATTCACGAAAAAAGTGTGAATAATTAACATTTTATAAATTATGTTTATGAATTAATTTTTTTGTGGTTTACAAAGTATATTAAAAAATGGAACTCTATTTAACGAATTTTCCAAACAGTGAACATTTTTCAGGATTTAGCAACTTCATTACAAAGACGTCCAATTGTAACTATCAAGGGTTCCCAGCCTTATTGTGGTAGCAATTTTGAGAGCAAGAAAATTTATGATAGATGAAAATCAAATTTCTAGTTAAATTCAGGCTTATGTATATTTAAGAAATTAATATAGTTTATTTTAAACCATGCTGATATTTAAGCATTTTCAATTATACCCTTATATGGCCACTGAAAAGACTATAGAATTACAAAAATAAAATACACAAAAGATTTAATTTATTACAATATGCAAGATGTATTCAATACAAGAATTATCTAACAACAGTGATACTAAAGGCCTTATCACACATACACGTTTGGTGCAATTTTTACTCCATTGCCATAGCAATGGCTTTTGTACAACTTTTTGCCAGTGAGCTGAGAAAATTGCTCCAAATGAAAGTTGCTTGAAATTCCAGCCAATGGGGTTCTTCAGCGCCCTACATCATAAACAAGATGGCGGTAATGATGGTAGCTTCACATCAAACGCATCAGATATGGCGTATAATATTTTAATGGTGTACAAAATTTTAACGGCATATAATATTTTAAATAGAACGATGCTCCATTTCTGTTTACCCCCCTTAACAAAAGTGCAAGCAAAATAAAAGAAATATTGGATGGTCGTTTTTGAAGCAGAAAAATTGGCGAGTACTGTTTCAATGTGAAGAAAGAGCGCAGCTGACGTCACAGCATGTCGTTTTGTTTACGGTAACCCTTCCCCCTCAGATTCGGCGAAAAGTTGCATGAAAAATTTACGTGATACTGCCTTAATCAAAATATTTACACACCAATACATCGTATTTCCCATGACATGACTATAAAGAAAGATAGAAGGTAAGAAAATACTTTGGTCAATAATGTTAATACTCTTTTGAATTATTGTAACAGTTTGTAGAGGTCACAGGATTGAAAATTCCTGTGATACACAAATATTAAGTTAAAATGTTTTCAGTTTTATTTATCTGAAGAGAAAGATAAGTTAAAAAATATATATATACCAACAAATGTAAATAACTTGTAGCTTTGTCATTCAAAAAACATTTAGCCCTGTATAACAAGAAAATATCAGATAAATAAGAAATAATACCAAAATATATTTCATTGTCTACAATTTTAATTTAATTTTTCATTTTCATGAGATGTCAAAAATGACAGAAGCTACATTTCTTAATCACCCAGAGTTTTATAAGTTGTTATATGAATTAAAAAATGTACCTTATTCTTTATAGATGAACAATTAAATTCTTTGAAACTCAGAAAAATATTTGAGGATAAACTCTTTTTCTGAACAGCTTCTCTTGATCCAGACATAAGAGTTAGATTCTGATAAAGAAATAAGTAATTCGTTTAGTTTCATTCAACTTAACTTATCAATCAACTTAAAAATCAGTATTAAATGTTTTAACATTTCTCAACCTACTATTGTTTGTAAATATAAATATGCAAAGGACTAACCATAATAGATATATGTATACTGTAAAGATGGAACATAAAAAGATACTGTTCAATCATCCTTCAGATTTAAATATATTCATTAAAAAACAATAATTACATGTTATATTACATTACATAACCAACAAGTATATTGATATAATACACTTAATTAACTTAAGAATTTTATTATAGTTTTGTTACCAAGTGCTTTTTTTTTAGTGCATCGTGATATATTTAAAAAAAAAATTTTATACTGCTATATATCATGGTAATGTTTTAACAATATGAACAATACACCTCACAATTAAGTGTTATTAAAACTTAAGTTTTCCAGAGTGCCATGTAATTAATGTGTTTTAATGAATATATTTAAATCTTAAGGAAGACTGAACAGTATCTTATGTTCCAACTATTGCAATACAAATTTTTATAATATAAATTACAGTAATAATTTTTAACATAAAATATAATTGAAGTAACAATTTAAAAGCACATCATAGCATTAATAGTAACAGGAGAAAAATTAGTAATAAAAATAATTAAGGAATTACTTATATAATTTGTAAAACAAAAACATTTCAAATCAAACAGTACGATTTGATGCATGAAATTAAGACTAAACCACATAACTAGAAAAGCAATGGTTTTGAATGACTTAAATAAGTTTTGATAAACAAATCTTTAAGTATATGCAAGTTAACATATTGTTACGTAGATCGGGGTTCGAGGATTTTATGCAAAACCAGTCGTAAATAACAAGGCAATTCCTTAAGAGCGATGAGTATTTATTGGCGTAAATCAATCCTTGAAAATACAGGATTCAACAGCAAAATTCGCAGAATAATTAACAGAATGATTTCACACCTTCAACAGCACTCAGACACAATAAGCAGTGTCTAAAATTCACGTATGTAAATGACTATTCACAAGAACAGCCGAGCTTATCAAATTCCAGGCAAGTCTTCTAATCGCTAATCAAAACAGTGCTCACTACTCGCTGGTTAAAATCAGACTGACTGTTGCGGCGAGTCTCTCTATTTACAGCAGAGGCCGAAATTTCTGGAAAGATGCGCTCGCGCCACAGATCGTGAAATTAGTGGATTTTTCTACTAATTTCTAGAAGAATCCAGAGAGTCCCGAACTCGCTGACATGGTTGCCAACTTGGTCGCCAAAAATGATGCCAAGTTCCCATTGAATTGCCATTATAACGTAAGGGACGGCTTGCTTGTGAATATTACAATCTTAACATGAAATAAATATAGAGTAATATAAAGGCATTGCACATCCAAATCCAAATTATTTACATTATTTTATACAAAATTCGTAACATTGCCCCCTCCTCAAAGACTCTACGTCCCGGGCAGTACAATCCCTGAGTAAAAGGCATCTATTTACAGACATAAGTATTTGACTATTATGTGAATAGGTTAACAGCAAAAAGCAAATAAATTCAAAATACAAACATAAATTACAACACTAAAATAAAACTAAGAAATTAGAAAAGAGTTACATAAATCACATTATTTACAA
The DNA here is from genome assembly GCA_019973975.1 of Trichonephila clavata. Lineage (NCBI taxonomy): Eukaryota > Metazoa > Arthropoda > Arachnida > Araneae > Nephilidae > Trichonephila > Trichonephila clavata. Next base: position 167,949 of record BMAO01001583.1, on the reverse strand, counting down.
AATAATTAGTGACCATGGTCTGAACTTAGGTATCTTAGTCTCCTTGGCCAAGGTAAGGGGCTAGCCTATTATTAACCTTCGGTTTTGTGTGTGGTGATTTCTGTATCCGAACCACAACGTTATTCAGTCTTTTCAGGACTGTGTAAGGGCCTTCCCAGTTGGTCTGCAGCTTCGGAGAGAGTCCTTTTCGACATTTCGGATTCCATAACCACACTTTGTTGCCTTCGTGGAAGTCGTGTCCAGTTGCTCTTGCGTCGTATCGGGTCTTCATCTTCTCTGAAGCCATGCCGCACATTGTTCCAGTAGAAGCGCTCTCGGACTTTTTGTAAGGTCTTCATAACACCAAAATGACCACCAGTTGGACTGCCATGGAGTTCGCTTAGGACTGTCGATATTCTTGTCTTCCGAAGTATTAATTGCCACCTGAATGCTTTTCCGTCGTCAGACTCCCATTTTCGATATAAAACACCATTTCTCAGGTGCAGAGAGTCCCAAAGAGCCCAGTAACGCTTCGTTGTAGGATGGAAAGAGGCGATGTCTTGCCAGCTGGGCTTTTCATCAGATGACTTTTTGATTTCTATTACTGGTTTAATTTCAGGATCAGCCAGTTGATCTTTTCGGACGCTCTCGTCACACCACGGGTCCAATTCTGATGTTGATGGCATTGTAACTTGGCGGATTACTGGATCTATTACGCCAAATTTCTCTTCAACTCTCGAGCAGTATTTACAGCTCTCAGGACAGGGTCTTCTTGAAAGGGCATCTGCATTTCCGTGTGCTGATCCTTTTCTATGGCGAATTTCTATGTCATACTCCTGTAGCCTTTGTATCCACCTGGCTATTTGGCCTTCTGGATTTTTAAAATTCAGTAGCCAGGTCAATGATGCATGATCTGTTCGAAGTAGGAACCGTTTACCGTAGAGGTAAGGATGGAAGTGCTCCACGGCTTTTACGATAGCAAGCAGTTCCTTCCTTGTCACACAATAGTTTCTTTCTGGTCTGGACAGACACTTGCTAAAATAGGCGATGACACGCTCCTGACCATCTGTTTCTTGGGACAACACAGCTCCGATGCTCTCATGACTTGCATCTGTATCCAGAATAAATTGTTCCCCAGCTTCAGGATATGCCAGGATTGGAGCAGATGTTAGTGCGTCCTTGAGCTTGTTAAATGTGTTGTTACACTCGTTCGTCCAGATGTTTCTGTTTCGCTTCGGTCAGCTTATGGAGTGGTCTGGCGATTGTTGAGAAATCTTTCACGAATTTTCGGTAATATGTACACAAGCCCAAGAAATTTCGGAGCTGGTGAACATCCGTCAAGCTTTTCCAGTTTTTCACAGCCGAGATCTTATCCGGGTCTGTTTGAACACCTTCCGCCGAAATAATATGCCCGAGATAAGTGACTTCACGTCGGAACAGGTGGCACTTGGATGGACTTAACTTGAGATTAGCTTCTTTCAGCTTTTGTAGCACACGCCTAATATCGTTAAAATGTTCTTTGAAGGAACGCCCCACAATTATGATGTCATCAAGATAAACCAGGCAGGCCTCATACGAAAGTCCTCCGAGAACTGTTTCCATAAGGCGCTCGAATGTTGCCGGTGCATTACACAAGCCGAAAGGCATAACCTTAAATTGCCAGAGTCCTTGTCCCGTGGTGAAGGCAGTCTTTTCTTTATCGTCAGGGTGGATTTCTACCTGCCAATACCCACTCTTGAGATCTAAGGTAGAGAACCAGGTATTGCCAGCGAGTGTATCAAGCGTGTCGTCTATTCTTGGAAGAGGGTAGCTGTCCTTCTTTGTCACGTCATTCAGCCGACGATAGTCCACACAAAATCTGGTAGAGCCATCTTTCTTCTTGACCAAGACAATGGGAGATGCCCAGGGACTTGACGACGGCTCAATGACATCATTATCTTGCATGTCTTTGATGAGTGTTTGGACTTCTTCCTGTTTAGCAAACAGTAGTCGTCGGGGGTGCTGCTTAATAGGAGGATGCTCTCCCGTATCAATTCAGTGCTGAGTTAGTCTAGTTCTTCCAAAGTCCTCAGATGTTCTTGAAAATAGGCTTTGGAATTCTGAAATCAGCTCTCCTGCAGCACATCTGTTTCTCGTCAAAGTCCATGTTTTGTAGTAAATCCCTGACTAGATCCCCTGAAGAAAGGTTTTGGCTTTTGCACTTTCGGTCAATACATGTGACAGGAGCACAAGCTGCTATTACCTCTCCTTCCTGGATAGTTCTGGTCTTATCACTGATGTTAGCCACTCTTACTGGGATGACTGACTTCGAGAGGTCTACTACCGACAAGGCTATCAGTACTCCTGCCTTTGCACTGTCTGGGTCAGGATAATCAATTAGGCCGAATCGAAATTTCCTATTTTCTTCTACTAAACCAGGTATTATGCATTCAGTTCTTGGTGATAATGAGATGTTGGATTTTGCTATAATTTTCTGGTTAGATTCAAACTGAGTTTGTAAGCCAAAAAGAGTGATGTCTTCAAATTTTGAATGCATATTGCTATTTTCAAAGTCCAGTTTGAAGTTATTGTTCTTCAGAAAATCTCGTCCCAGGATACAGGGATCTGCAATATCTGCTACATATGCCGTAGGGCGATAATCGATATTTCCTAACCTTAGAGTGATATTAGCTTTCCCATGTACACAAATCTTTTCACCAGTCACTGTTTGCAAGGAAATGCAGGGCGGCGTCCAGATAATTTTAACTTTGGAGTTTCGAGCCAAATCTTTCCTGATTATTGACACATTGGCTCCAGTATCGACAACCATACGGCCCGAGATATTATTAATTTGTCCAATCACATAAAGTCCATTTTCACCGCCATTCACTGCAGTAATTTGGAGAATCTTGTGATGGGGCTTTTCATTATCTGGCGAACTCCGCCCCGCGAGATGGCCATATCCTAGTTTTCCTGCTTCGAAGAAGAGAAGGGACTTTCTTCTTTTCTTACTCGGGGACAGTTATTTCTCAGATGTCCCGCTCTTCCGCATCCCCAGGACTTGAAGTTGCATTTCTCTTGGTTCTGACGTTTAGCCATTAAAGTTTGCATTTCTTCTCTCAGTTTTTCCATGTCGTTTATCCATGGAGATTCAGAGGGCGCATCTTCAGTCACTCTAGTTCCCCGAATGTAATGGCGGTCTCTGCGACTGGCGGCCTCTAATAGGGCAGATTTTAGGTCCTGAACATCTGCCATTCTTATAGCCTTCTGAATTTCTCCATCCACGAAATGTTGCAGGGAAACTATTTCTCGCACATTTGCTGGCTGGTCGAAGAAAGCCAAGTTGGCGAGCCTTTCTATTTTGGAGGCATACTCCTGCAAATTTTCTCCGGTTTTCTGGAGTCTTGCTTTCATTTGCAGGCGTGCATAGTCTTTGGAGTATTTCTGGCCGAACCGAAGATCCAGAGCATTATAGAGGGAGTACAAATTTAGCCGCTCTGTGTCAGGAAGAGTCTGCAGTATTTCAGCGGCTTCTCCTCTAAGGGATGCTGCAAGCTGATACGCTTTGACGCCTTCAGTCCATCCATTAGCTTCTGAAATTATGGAAAATTGAGTTTTGTATACCTCCCAGTTAGTTTTTCTGTCATAGGTGGACAGTTTCACCGATATTGGAGAGGCAATCAGAGGCAGTGAAGAAGTAGACACAGTTGCTGGAGCATCAGGCACAAACTTGATTTCATTATTCTTGTTTTCACAAGTTTGAAGTTTCTTTTCCAGATCTTCCATTCTTTGTGACATGAGGCTAAAATTCCCAGCCACTTCTTCATATCTTTCTTCGGCTTGCTCTTTAATCTTTTCTATTTCCTTTTCCATTTTCCCTTCAACAACTCCAATTTTCTCATCCATTTTTTCTGCTATCTTGTCTTCCACACAGTTAATTTTTTCCTCAACACCGTCTATTTTCTTTTCTAGGGTAGTTCTCAGCTCTTCTTGACATTTCTGCATTCTTTCCTTCAACTCTTCTTGGCTCTTTTGCATACTTTCTAGACCTTTCTGCATTTCTTGTTGGCCTTTCTCCATTCTCTCTCTAGTCTCCTCTTGACTTTTCTGCATTTCTTGTTGGCCTCTTCTAGTCTCTTCTTGGCTTTTCTTCATATCTTCCATTCCTTTCCTAGTCTCTTCTTGGCCACTTTTCAAGGCATTAATGCCCTCCAACAGAGCCTTCAGTTGCTCATCCATCGCTCTTGTTATTGGCATAAAATCCCAACTTCTAACACCAAATTGTTACGTAGATCGGGGTTCGAGGATTTTATGCAAAATCAGTCGTAAATAACAAGGCAATTCCTTAAGAGCAATGAGTATTTATTGGCGTAAATCAATCCTTGAAAATACAGGATTCAACAGCAAAATTCGCAGAATAATTAACAGAAGGATTTCACACCTTCAACAGCACTCAGACACAATAAGCAGTGTCTAAAATTCCTGTATGTAAATGACTATTCACAAGCACAGCCGAGCTTATCAAATTCCAGGCAAGTCTTCTAATCGCTAATCAAAACAGTGCTCACTACTCGCTGGTTAAAATCAGACTGACTGTTGCGGCGAGTCTCTCTCTATTTACAGCAGAGGCCGAAATTTCTGGAAAGATGCGCTCGTGCCACAGATCGTGAAATTAGTGGATTTTTCTACTAATTTCTAGAAGAATCGAGAGGGTCCCGAACTCGCCAAGTTAGTCGCCAAAAATGATGCCAACTTGGCTCTATCGCCAATATTTTGCCAAGTTCCCATTGAATTGCCATTATAACGTAAGGGACGGCTTGCTTGTAAATATTACAATCTTAACATGAAATAAATATAGAGTAATATAAAGGCATTGCACATCCAAATCCAAATTATTTACATTATTTTATACAAAATTCGTAACAATATTTTAAAAGCATACAAGTTAATCATATGTTTAATTTTAAATGAGTGTGTTTTTAAAGAATGGAAATCTATTTATATGATTAATAAATATATGTTAAATTTCAGATTTCATTACTAAAACCCCTTACTGTTTTCTCTAATTCATATATAAATCTACTTGTTTGAATTTTTTTTATGCATCACTATTTTTTATTAACTTTAAATAATAAATTTAAAAAATTATTTTACTTGAAGAAAAGGGAACTTAACATCTGTGTGCAATAAAATAAGGTCACACATATTTTTAACCATTTGATTATCCTTTCCAAATGAGTAAAAATTTCTTTTGCAAAAGTGCATATTTTTGCTAATACCCATAAGAGGTAATCACTGATTCAAATTTGCACCAAAATAGTCATAAAATTCAGTTTCCCTAAATGGCAAGGTAGCACTTCATCTCATGTAACACTAATTTACTATAGATGCACCTTATTCAGGTGGAGTATGAAGGAAAGTTACCAAGCAGTTCAGTCTATTTTAGCTCCAAAATGAATTTTATTAAACTAATACATAAAAAGAAAATTTATTTTAATAACAATCAGGTTATGTTAAGAATGTCCTAAAATATTTCTCCTAATTTACTTTATATGATTTTTATAGGTTTTATTCTGTTAAAAAATAATAGGTTTCTATTAATTTTGTAATCCTAGTATTACATATTGTTGGCGCATGCGCGCCAACGTCATGCACGCCAACGTCATGCGCACTTATGTAAAATATTTTACCTTGCCGCGCTGTGCGGGCAGATGAGAACCTTCTGTGGAAGAAGCTTGACGAGATTTTCCCTATAACATGCTGACGTGAGCAATAATAGAATTCTAATATAATTTGAAGCTCACAATTATAAAAATATTTCAAAATTTGCTGCGCTTGTAAATAGCTTATGTATGTTGTGTGAATAAATAAAAAAAGAAGCAAGCGTAGCTGGTCCGTCACTGAAGAGAACAACCAACATACTAAAATAACATCTGGCTTCGTTGATCCAGGAGGGATCAGTTAACTATGGAAATACTAAATAGATCAAAAGGTACCTTGAAGGATAAAATTAGTAGAATCGAAAATTTTATTGAAAGTACCAACGAAGAAACCGATGCGGTTGAAACGAAAGTGAAGCTAAAAAAGGTGATAGTACTACAAAAAAATATTGAAGAACTGAGAAGTTCCTACTACGCCATTCCAAACGTTAAAGAGGCAAAATTATCTGCTATTGACGAAGAGTTGAATTTTCTTGAAGAACGCCTCGAGAAATTAGAGGTAAGAATTGAAATTATTCTTAATTCCTCTAAGAAATCAAGTTCTGAGGCAATTTTGAAAACAAATGATAATTTTCGAAATTAAAACTAAAATACCCCCTTTACTTTTACCCGAGTTCTCGGGAAAATATGATGAATTTAGTTCTTTTACAGTCCAATTTGACGATTTGATTACAAACAACAAACAACTGAGCCAATCTCAGAAGCTATACTACCTCAGATCTTGTTTAACTCATGAAGTAAATTATTTGTGTAGTAATTTTGATAATTTTGAATTCTTATATGAGTTTTTAGTAAACTCATATAAGGAGGGCAACTCGACATTTTTGTGAATTTTCTGAAAACCTCTATAGCCAGCATCGCCAATATCTGCAGGTATTACAAAGGCAAGCAAACTTAAACTAGTGTAATAAACCTTCAGAGTATCAGAATCAATTAAAAATTGATCAATTGACATAACTTGCGGCGATGTTGATGATTTTGAACCAAAATCACGAATTATATGAGAATGAACGTTTCATAATCAACATCCATATTCAAAACATTTTGAAATTCGATAAATACAAAATGAAAATTCCACAGAAATTAGAAATATGATTGATTGCGTTCAAAAAAATTTACGTGCATTAAAAATGCTTAAATATGAGCAAAATAAATTAACTGAAGTTCTTCTCATAAACATTCTTGTTGAGAAACTCGATAGAGAATTGAGAAGAAATTTTGAATTATCTCATAAATCCAAAAATGCTCCCACATTTAAGAAATTTATAGAATTTTTGGAACAGCGGGAATCCGTTTTACTGTCTGTGTGTGTTGATAGAAATCCTAAAGTAAACACAAATAAAATTTATGCCATAAATTCTAAACCAAAGACTTTCATTTTAAATGAAAACAAATATAAAAATTGCATTGTGTGTAAGTCACAACACCCGATATATAAATGTCCTACTTTCTTAAAATTTAATATTGATGAAAGACTCAAATTTATTCGAAAACACAAACTTTGTAATTTGTGCTTAAAATCTAACCACATTCAAATTGATTGCTTTTCTAAATATAGATGTAGCAAATGTGGTGAATCACACAGTCATTTGATTTGCTCTCACAACTCTAATAAATCGAAAATAAAAAACCCTTTAGTCATCAATAATGGAAATGAAAAAGAATATTGCAAAACAGTTAATCCTAATACGAAGAATAATCCCGAATCAGTATTGAGTAATAACACATGTCCCGAACAAATAAGCAAAAAAAATATTCTGTTTTCAACTGCTGAAATTTAAGAGCTATTCTGGATTCAGCGAGAAATATATATGTGTACTCACCGAAAGAATGAGTAATTACTTAGGAATAAAAAAGCAAAAAATAAAGACACCGGTTTGCGGTTTAAATGGATTAAAGCAAAACATAAAATGGAAACTAAAAACAATTATTTCAAACGATGATAGCAGTTTTGCTGAACCAGTAGATTTCTTGATTGTAGACAAAATAACTGAATTTACACCCTCTTTATGTTTAGATATTTCTAATGTGGAAATACCACAGTTTTTAACTTTAGCTGACAAATCGTTTTTTGAAGCAAACGAAGTACACACTTTAATTAGTGCTGATATATTTTTTAAAGTTTTAAAACAGAATACGTATAAAGTAAATGAAGAGTTGTTTTTCAAAGAAAGCGAATTTGGGTGGATTACATGTGGTAAACTTAAAGAAAGACAAAGTGATAAACAAGGACAATGTTTTTTGTTAAATAATGACTCTATTCAAGATACTTTAAAATTATTTTTTGATTTAGAAGGTTTGGGGATACGAGATGATCCAGTTCTTCATGAAAGGGATCAAGCTATGGAAATTTTTAATGAAACTGTTGAATTCGAAAATGGCCGTTATATCGTACAACTTCCCTTTAGAAAATCTTACAATGAATTGCCCAATAATTATCCCCTTGCTAAACAACGTTTCCAAAATTTATGGAGAAAATTTGGTCATGATTCGGAATTATATCAGCAATACCGTGAAATCATTCGCGATTACACTGAACAGGGGATTATAGAAGAAGTAAAAACCGAAATTACAGATAACGAATTAAATAGACCTGTATATTATTTACCTCATCAGGCCGTTAGAAAAGAAGGTCGTTTAACATCTAAAACAAGAATTGTATTTGACGCAGGAAGTCATCAAAATAATGAACTCTCGTTAAATTATTGCTTGTGGCCAGGAATTAATTTAAATCCAAATCTCCTAGGCGTATTAATTAATTTTAGATTGAATGCAGTAGCTTTTTGTTCTGATATTAAACAAGCTTTCTTACAAATTTGTCTTGCTAACGAACACAAAGATGCCGTTCGATTTCTCTGGAGTGATGACGAACCGAGTGCTCATAAAAAGCCCAAACTACAGGTATACCGTTTTAATCGAGTAAATTTTGGTGTCAGTTCAAGTCCATTTCTTCTCGCAGCCACGATTAGACATCATATTGAGAAATATAAACAGGAATTTCCTGGCATTGTAGAGCTTTTAGATAGAAGCTTCTATGTTGACGATCTTATTTCCGGTGGTAACGAATTTGAAGAAGCGCTTCAAACGTCATGAAGAGCAAAAGATATTATGGAAGCTGCTGGAATGGATCTCAGAAAATGGATTACTAATAATGCTAATTTAATGGAGCAATGGAAGAAAGAAAATTTTGATGTATACCCTATACATGAAACTGTAAGTTTAGGCGCAAATGAAACAAAGGTTCTAGGACTGTCATGGAACACTCATGAAGATTACTTAACTACAGATACTAAAAGCCTATTGGAATTTGTTTCCTTAGATAAAAATACGAAACGCTTCATACTGCAAGCAGTTGGAAAGATCTTTGACCCATTAGGGTTAATGTCTCCTTTTACCGTTAGAATGAAATGCCTCCTTCAAGATCTCTGGAAAGAAGAAATTCAATGGGGCGATCCTTTGCCATCACATATTGAAAAGGAGTGGAAAAAATGGTGTGAGGAGCTAACCCACTTAGGAAGTCTAAAAATACCCCGACTAGTTCTAGATTCTACTTTGCTAGAAGATAATATTGAGTTGCATAGCTTCTGTGACGCCAGCAAAAAGGCATATGGCACAGCCATATATTAAAGAACTACGTCAAGGCATGGAATTTCTGTTAAACTTGTGACTTCAAAAAGCTGTGTAAACCTGCCCAGACTAGAATTACTTGGAGCTCTAGTTGCTGCTCGTCTAGCATCTAAGGTGAAAAAGATCGTGAATCGCAAAAAATCCTGCTTACAGTATTACTGGACTGATTCCAAAATAGTTCTGTTTTGGATAAAGGGTAACAAAACCTGATGGAAACAATTCGTTGCTAACCGAGTCAACGAAATAACTAGCCTAACGGATCCCCAGTCATGGTACCATTGTGCTGGTAAAGAAAACCCTGCAGACTTCCTCTCTCGTGGACTGAGTGCTAACTCTCTAGTGACAAATTCCAGGTGGTGGACAGGTGCTAAGTTTTTGACAGATCCTGAATTTCCTAAAAATTTAAAGCAAGTTGTTCCTGAGTTAGACTACCTCACAGAACCTGAAAAAGAGACTGTAGTACAAGAAAGGAAAAAAATGCCTGAAGCTCAGAGCAGTAAAGAGACTGTCTTGCTGAACAACGATTACTCTACCATCTTTGATGAGCTGTTAGAACTTTCTAATAATTATTTCAAAGTTATTAATATTTTGTCTTATATTTTCAGATTCATCTACAACTGTAAGAATAAGTCTAAGAAGGTTGGGCCCCTAACTGTAGCCGAATTCAAGGAGTCAGAAATTAATTTGATCAAGCATGCCCAAAGACCCTTGTTTGATAAAAAAGAAATTCCAAGAAATATTTCTAATTTATTTCCATTTGTAGATGGGGAAGGAATAGTTCGAGTAGGTGGAAGATTAAAAAATGCCTGTTTTCACAAGCATCCTGCGATTTTACCAAAAGGTTCTAAATTAAGTTAACTTTATTTTAACAGCTTGCATACAAGACTCTTTCACGTTGGCCCACAAGGATTGTTAAATGCAGTACGACAAAAAATTTGGCCTTTGAGCGGCCGTAGTATCACACGTAAAACCGTTCATCAATGTGTGACATGCTTTAAAAGCAGACCCATTCTTTCTTCACAAATTATGGGAAATTTGCCCTGTGAAAGAGTAAACGTATCCAGTCCATTTACTATTGCTGGACTTGATTTATGCGGTCCCTTCTTAGTCAAATATAAAAATCAGAGAAAGGGAACTCTTAATAAAGTGTACATTTGCGTTTGCATATGTTTTTCTACGAAAGCCATCCATCTCGAGTTATTATCGGATCTCACTTCTGATGCTTTGATAGCAATGCTTAAATGTTTTACTAGTAGACAGGGCAAGTGCTCCAAAATTTATACAGATAACGCTACTAACTTTGTTGGAGCGAAGTCAATATTAAAGAAATTTCACAAATTAATTCATTTTCCCGATGAAAATTTAGCTAAATATTTCAGGTCAGAAAGTATAGAATGGAATTTCGTACCTCCCAAGTCCCCTCATTTTGGAGGACTTTGGGAGGCAGGTGTAAAATCTGTGAAGCACCATCTTAAAAGAGTGATAGGAAATCTTCACTTTACTTTTGAAGAATTTGAAACTATTATGATTCAGGTAGAGGGAATATTAAATTCGCGTCCACTGACTCCCCTCAGTACTGACGCAGATAACTTTGATGTTTTGACCCCAGGTCACTTTTTAATAGGGAGACCTATAACATCAATACCTGAGCCAAATTTAATAGATGTAAATGAAAATCGTCTCAGTCGTTGGGAAAAGATTACCAAGGTTGTACAACACACATGGAAAAAATGGAAATCTGATTATTTGAATACATTGCAAGCTAGATCTAAATGGATTGCAGAAAAAAATAATCTAGTTATAGGTCAAATGGTTTTAATCAAAGAGGATTTTTTACCTGTAAATACTTGGCCTTTAGGTCGAATCCTAGAAGTATATCATGGGTCAGACGGAAAAGTGAGAGTTGTCAAGGTTAAAACCAAATCAGGTGAATTTAAAAGAGCTATTAGTAAAATAGCTGTTCTCCCAATTGATACTAAGTGAATTGTCTGCATTTGTATTGCTTTTTTATATTTCATTTATGCAAAATTATTGATTTCTTTTTTTATTACTACATTTAAATTGTTTTAATCATTGTACTTTTTTGTGTGCTTTTATTATGCTAATTATGTTATTTGTGAGTTCTTGCATGTGAACATGGCAAGGCCGGGTGGGATGTTGGCGAATGCGCGCCAACGTCATGCGCACTTATGTAAAATATTTTACCTTGCCGCGCTGTGCGGGCAGATGAGAACCTTCTGTGGAAGAAGCTTGACGAGATTTTCTCTATAACATGCTGACGTGAGCAATAATAGAATTCTAATATAATTTGAAGCTCACAATTATAAAAATATTTCAAAATTTGCTGCACTTCTAAATAGTTTATATATGTTGTGTGAATAAATAAATTTTAAAAAAAGAAACAAGCGTAGCTGGTCCGTCACTGAAGAGAACAACCAACATACTAAAATAAACACATATAGTCAAACTTCATTTTTAAAAAAATCTGCTAATGAAAAAAATTATTATTTTTTCAGTCAATGTAAATGAAAAAAAAAATTGATTGCACTTCAATCAGCATTACCGGTTGAAAAATTGTCAAAACTTTTGGAGTGAGTGCTCTTGAAAATTCAAGTTTCAGCAAAATTTAACAATATGCTGTATATATATTAAAATTTTTCCACAATACATAACAGTATAAAATCTATTTTTGAATACATCACAATACACTACAAAGACATTGGTTAACAAAATATGTGTAATTTTTCTTTTATGAGCATAGTTTTCTATACTTATAAAAAAGTTATACTTGGTTACCATTTAGAGTCATAAAATGATATATGAAGCCTTACAATACAAATACATTTTCAAATTAACTACAAATTCATTTTTTAAAAACATAAATTTCTTTCTCATAAATTATGTAGAGTGAATAAAATCCTTCTGGATAAAGCAATACATGGATGAATTACTCTAATTACTAATTTAGTTCCTTTCAATTTATAAGAGATTCAAGCACAAGTAATATACTTCATATAATTATACATATAAACAACAAAAATTAAATATTTATAACATTGAGTATAATTTAAAATGCTAATAATTTAAAGCATACATTACCTGGTATTTACATCTCAACATTTTTGTCATGACAGAGAGATATGAAACAGATTCTTTTATTCCTTGAGTTTTTTTGACAAGAAAACCATCACAAATCTTCAAAGAAATTCCAGAACATATAACTTAATATAATACATAACAAACTAAACATGCTCAAACATCAAATGTAATTAGTGCGAACTATTGTAGTAATAAATGAATGACAGAAACAGATAAGAACATACTTGTGTATTTATCATGGCTTGCTCTAATGTTGATTCTGGCAGGCCAAGATACTTAGCACCAGAACAATTCTCCACCAAATATATTGGATTTTTTAAGCCTGAATTTTTCATTCGAAACTATAAAATGTCAATGATCATTTATTAAAAAGATTGAGCAAAAACTAAGCAAAGTAATTGAGTAGATTTTCATAAAACTATTTTTTACATCAGACAAAAAGGCACTGTATTTTATTTTAAATACATTATGCAGGAATAAGACAAATGGACATTTTTACATATAAATATGCACACAATTCTGGAATCATAATATTTGAGAATATACATACATGTGCATACACATATTAAAAAATGGACAGTTAACAGTTGTTTTACAATGACTGACTTTTGTAATAGAATTTAAACATAATATATGACACAATTTTTAAAAAGTCTTATTTCAACCATATCAAATAAAACTTTACACTTAACACATTTACTGACCAGATAAAATTAGGGAAATTTATGCATAGCAAATCTTAAGAGTTTTAAACTTAATGCCTAAGCAATTTTGATGTCAATGTCAAATCTGTTTCATGATCAAGCACATACTTCAGAAGTTTAAAAAATGTTTTTCAATGTAAAACTACTTGGCAATAGAATTGATAAATAACTATTGATTAGATCAATTAAATGTATCAAATATATAAATTTTCAAACATATTTAATATTATATAAATAATAAATATGTGCTTAAAATTATGAAAATACAAGAAATATAAATTTTTATAATGAATTCACAACACTTATACATTGTTTTCGTGTTCCCTATACTTATCGTTTCTAATTAAACAAAATAATCCGATTTAGGTAATATAAGATGTGTTTCACCTTTTGTTCCCTAAATCGTCCGTCTTTGATACTGTGAGCTAAATCATCTAATCTTTTTCTTTCTATAATAAAATCTAAAACAAGTTCCTTATCTGGATGAAAATTATCTCTAGCTACCCAAAGGAAATCTCCAACATGCAATTTCCTTACTTCATACTCTACTCCACACTTTTGCAGTTCAGAAATACACTGCTTCTTATTTCTGCCTTGCCTGAAAAATATATGTAAATTGATATATATACATAAATCAAATACTTTGTTTGGGCTTTTTTTTATAACTGTTTACGATGGAAATAAAATAACTTCATTAAAATAATTTTGAAAAATTTTCTTCAAAAGAATACAAGTTATTATACAGAACATAGAAACATAAAATGTAAATTAGGCAAAATTAGAGAAAAATATTTGTTCTTTTAATATGTTTTCATATAGATAACAACAGCAAACACCTTATATATTTCAAATAAAGAAAGTTAACGAAATAGCAAATTAACATCTACAAAGCTTTTTCTCAGCTATTACATATTTATATGTTACTAATCCTCACTCCAAATATTTTAAACTACATATTATGTTCTTTGGATTTCAACACCCTGCATACCTTTTAATTTATTGGTATAGTAGTCATAAATATAAGTAGCCTTAAATATGTTTTTTAGTTTACATACAGAAATCAATATTTCCTCAATGAAAAATTAGTTTTCATATGCAAAACTATTTTTTCAGGTTTCATTCATCATTGAAAAAAGCACACCTGCATAAAAACTGTACCTTTTAAGCTTAGAACACATGAAAACTGATAATTCACAAATAAATATAAGTAAAAACATTTTATCAATACATATTTACAATAATATTTTAGCAAAATATTCAATAAATTTAAAAAAACAAAGAGTATTAAAGATTGCGCATACCCAGATATAGTTTCACAATTATCAACACAGAGTAAAATACTGAAACATCCAGGAAAAAGATAAAAAGTATTAGTATCAATCTGTAAAGAATCCATATCACACTTAAGTTCATTTTGTGTTTCTTTATTCAATTCTTGGCATATTGCAGGGATCCTGCCCACATTTATAGTTTTTATTGAAACAGTATTCTTAAAAACTCGAGGTACATCAGGCTTAGTTACAGACTTATGAGCTTTTGGTGCATGGTTACTAATGCTTGACGAAGAACCAGTTGATGATTCTGTAGATGATTGAGAACTACAAGGAGACACTAAATTTGAAAGGGGGGAAGAAAAGAAACTCTTTAAAAGAAACATTTCTTTATACATACAAGATTAAAATAAAGACAAAATAGCCAAATGCTTCTTTACCTACTAAACCTTACTAATGAATAATATTCTTTGTGATTATTTTAAACAAAATTTTTCTAAATTACTTACAAATAAAAATTAAGCAAATTATAATTTAATAAAACTAATATACCAATTTTAAATTTTCATGCATAATTATAAAATAAAAAATACTTTAAATTTATTATGTTCAATTTATTTAATAAATATGAATACTTTCAATAGTTATTACAAATTGCAAACTGAAAACGAATAGGTTAGTACTTCAGCTACAAGACAGATAATATTATATAAATTGAAGATACAATTATTTTAACCCCTTAACTGCAATGGGCTTATATATACACCTTGCTCAACCAGCGAATTAGGCTTCTGGCATACATATATTCCTTTTAGAAGTACAAACTTTTGCAATTCTGCTATCAGTAAAACTATTTCCAAGTCTTTAGAAAGCACTAAAATGATAGTTGTGAAAGGTTTACTTTACTTTCCAGAGAAGGATTTATTAATTAATGTACCTTTTTTTTTCACCCAATACACTGCATAACTACACATGCTTGTGTGAAAAACTGTGGCATTTAGGCAGAGAACTGCATAACATTTCCTCCACAGATAAGGAGTTAATTATTATAATTTTTAGTGGATAACCCCAAAAAATAATGTTTGTTTCATAGAGTAATAAGAAAAGAAAAGCTGATTTCTCAAAATTATAATTGTGATTATACAAACATTTATATTTATAAATATTTATATACACAGTTGGATATTTATTTAACAAAGTCGCTAAATCTTGAGAGAAAAAAGTGGAAAATTTGTTAAGTAGAGATTCATCCGTCAATCATAAAATTTTCTTGGTTCCAGGAAAATAGTTCATAAAATGGAGGTCTGACTGTATACATATTCATGCCATGATAATACAATTTAAAGAATTTGAAATTTAATAAAACTTTTTATGAAATGCATGATGCAATTCAAAAAAATAACTCACTGTTACTTTGTTTCCATTCACTTAGTTTTGCATCTAACATGGCACAAAGTTTATCTCCTGAAAGAGAAAATAGAAGTGTAATATTCAAAAGGCATGAAATATTTTTAGTTATACGAATATAAATTTTAAAATTAATCAGGAATTATAAATGCATCAACCATATATGCATGTTAATGAGATAAAAACTAAGCCTTTAGTACAAATAATACTGAAATCAGTTAATATTTAGATTTCATTCTAAAGGACTTGTTGTATAAGTCTATCAGAATACATTCAAGAAAAATATTAGACAAAAAAAAATTAACATTTGAATTGATAATTGATACTGTTATGTTATAAAGTTTAATTTATTAAAATTAAACTGTTATGTACTTTTAGTTATGTCCCCCCCCCCCCATCAAAATGTGATATTTTCATCCTATATCCTATATGATTAAAAATTATAAACAAAAAAAAATTCAGAAATGTTAAATTTACTCTTGAACTAACATATATATCATTTAAGAAATATGCAAGTCACAAAATTGTTATAAAATTTGATTTCTACTGCATTACATTAAAGAGTTTATTCATATGTTAATAAATCTAACTAAAATAAAGAACAGCTATTAATTCTTTTAATTATATAGAATTCTAGTTATTTATCTAATTCAGATATATTTTCTGCTTGCATGTTAAAATTTTCATTTTTTATCATTGAAAAGGGTTTTTGACATGTTTTATTTTATTCAACAATGAAAATGCAGGACATAAGTTTCAAAATGCACAATTATATTCTATGATATGTTGCCCATCTGGTATAGTGGTTAACGACACTGACTGCTGTGCCGTAGGGCCCAGGTTCAAATCCTGGTGAAGACATGGATGTTTGTAAATGTATAGTGCCTTTGTGGCATGGGGGTACTTTAAATAGCTGTCCAGCTGAAGTCCTCTCATAAGGTTGGCGGAATTAAAAGAGGTGAGAGGCCTGACCCTCCCCCAGGGTGTTCTCTCTCAAAATTGGGGTGGAAACGAGCTAAATCGTACTGTCACTTGAATGGTGCTCAAGGTTATGGCCAATGACAGGCGTACATCTAGCCCCTTGCCATGATGAATTTTGTAGGCCTGAATCTGATGCAGTTGAGATCAGGTGGCATAAGAAACAACATATTCTATGATGATGGAAAATAAAAGAATAATCAAATATCTCACTCAAGGGACAAATATATATGTTTACAAACCATGAAAGGTAATTAAATTATGAAATTAACAATACACATATAAACGTAAAACACTGAACAAGATTTAAAAGTTAAACATCATGGGCCTCCACACAAAACCAATGTAAAACAAACACTAATCACTCTTGCATAATTACATTTTAAAACATACAAACTTATTTATTGTCAACAGTATTGCAGACTTTTTAG
This sequence comes from Trichonephila clavata, assembly GCA_019973975.1. Taxonomy (NCBI): domain Eukaryota; kingdom Metazoa; phylum Arthropoda; class Arachnida; order Araneae; family Nephilidae; genus Trichonephila; species Trichonephila clavata. The sequence continues at coordinate 150,754 of BMAO01001583.1, read as the reverse complement.
CCGTCATTTTTTCCCACTTTTTAAGCAGAAAACAATTATTAAGATATAAGAGCTCTGTGAAAATTAAGTAAATTGAATTTTGAAGATAATAGACAGTATTAACTAATTTAATCAATTAAAAATTATATATGCTTAACCAAGGAACTTAAACATGTAAAATTATTTAATTTTCACTTCAATGTGAATGTAATGAATATTTTCCGATTTCTCTGTAAAAATTCATTTTAAACTAATAATATCATAAAAATATTTTAAACGTCATTTTAAAATCTAAAGCTTTTATCATATTTCTTATCAAATAAATGAAAAGGACTGTACCAAAATATTCTAAAATCTTCGCTTCTTTTCCAGAGGAGAGAGGTAGAGGATATTTTTTTAATGAAGCAAGAGCCTGAAAAAAATGCATTTAATTTTACAATCAAAACATTGAATAAAATTAAATATTACGTTTACGTGCAGTTCTTACGGCAAAACTGAATTGGTAGCAGAAACAGTTTATCATAAAGAATCCATTGCATAGTAAAAAATTATATCTCAAACTGCAAGCTTCTAATATTTATTAGCACACCATCATTGAATTAAAATTAAGATGATGATATAAAAAACATTTTATTTCATGGTTTCATATAACCCCTAAAATATTCTCCATCTCCCTTAAGAATAGTAATGTATCATAAAATTTTAAGTCTACTTTTCCATAAGTGTATTGAACTTTCAATCCTTTTTCTGCAGCACCTTGCTTCCATTCTGTCAACCATTTCACAAATAGTGGGTTTGGAGATGTGTACTTCTTTTTTATACGCCGTTTTACAGATTTATCCATGTTTCTAAGAAATTGAATACATTACTGTGACAAGGATATAAACATAAATAATTTCAAACAGCCCGCATTGATTGATTGATTGAATGCATCAGGAAATGAAGGGAAACAAAGCAAATATGTGAGGTGGGGTTTTTTTAATACAAAATTACTACATTTCAAGTATTAAATTAAAGGAGAGATTCTAAAAAGAATCGAATTACTTATAATTCAGAATGATTCTTCAATAGACGAGGACTATGACGAAGGTAGTCTGCTCCTATCGGGCAACTTTTTTTATAATTTAGAACATTAGCATTATTCCTAGGAAAAAAAACTAAATTTAAAAAAAAAATATCCCTTTATTAATTTATTTTTTCTCTTCAAAACTAAAGAACAGAAAATTTTTAAGCTCTCTTAGGGTAGAATATTAAAAAAAAAGATTAAACAAAATCGGATTTGGATCAGGTTGGTAAGAGCAATAAAATATTACGAGAAAAAAGTGTTAATAAAGCTATCACACTGATAAACATGAGCTAAAAACTGTTTAAGTGAAAATATAATTTAAGAGAAATCTTACAAATTCACACAAAACTTGAGAGGCCTTCTCCCTCCCTCCTCTTTTGGCTTGCAAAAAATTTATTAATTTTTTGCAAGCCAAAGGAGGAGGAGAGCAACATTGGATCAATGTTTATTTTGATCTAATATTGCTCTGGCTCCAATATTTGAGGACTCATTGTCCATGGGAAAGGACGCCACCAAACTCGATGGTGAGGTCTTCACTGTCTGAGAAGCTACAAAGCAATTACTAGCAGCTGGCCCAGCTAATGCAAAAGTTGTCTACTTCATCGACTCTCAAGCTGCAATTTTAGCTTTAAGCAGTAATACACCAACTGACTGCCTTAGCACAATTCAGTGCTGAACTAAAATTGCAGAGCTTATCTCATGTTGCTAGTGAGTGAATGAGTGAATATTAACGTCCCACTGTTCAGCTACACGAGGGCTTTTGGGTACGGTCCGCGTAATTTTGAACCATGGTCAAGTGACGCGGACGACACCTGAGATGGCACCCCTCTCCTAACTACCACACCACACCAACGGTAGGACGTTGAGCTCCCCTACACGGTGGGTCTTCAGTGGTACTGGGATCAAACTCATGACATGCTAGCCACGATCCGATGCCTAGACCACTTGGCTACCGTGGCCACCTCATGTTGCTAGACTGTGACCTTACAGTGGGTCCCAAGTCATATTGAAATTCCCGGAAATGAAAGAGTCGGCCAAAAAGCCAAGAGGGGAGCTGAGTTGTCTCAACCGGAAGTCCCCTTGGCCCTCAGAAGATCAAAGAATATTGTTTCCACATACATTGATCAATATACTGCCGTGACCCCAAAAACCAAGACCTTTGGAAAGCCATGGGAAACTCTGGTAACTGTAGGTCCAATCCCAAGGCACCTGGAGACAGCCAAGGTTGTTGCCCGCTTTCGGGGAATCATAGGACATGACTTTGTGGGAGTATACCTTTACTGGCTTAGCCTGGCTGCAAATGAGGCCAGCCCGCTCAGCAGTCATGCCAGAATGGATGGTGAGTACTTGCTTCAATGCACTGAACTTCATGAATACCCGACTGACGACGTCGTCAGTCGGTACAGGGAGGCTCGACGTCAAATGGTCAAGAAGCCAAGCACGAGCGTTGGATAAATAATATTGATCTCCGTTAATCTTCTCATCTTATTTCTAAGCAACGCCAACTAGTTGTATTGAAACTTCTAGTTGTTCTTTCTATTACATTTAAAGATCCCTGACCACAGACAAATATGCATCTTAACTCTAAGCCATGGTCATATCACGAGATTGACAGTAGAACTGGCTCTCTGATCTCCATATTCACACCCCACTAATACAACGTGCAAGATTTGCTTCAGTTTCTGTTAAGTGAGCAGAATACAAAAATGAAGTTTTGGTAGCTACTCCGAATCAATAATGGTTTAATTCGTCAGGGCTCAAATTTCTCACTTTGGAATAGAATGGAATGTGAAGTGTTAAGTTGGATGTCGACCACATAGCTCCATATAATTTAATTACAGCTCAATGCTGTGAAGCCTTAATACGAAACGACGTTAACTTCCCCCTTATTTCGACTTTCGAAATATGTATATGCTATCTGAACATTGGAAAGTGTATGTGAATATAGTTTTGCAATTTACTTTCTTGGAAATCAAGTAGCTTGTTTATTTCTCCCCTCACTCTCTCACTAACTCTTTCTCGCTATATATGTTGTGTCTTTTTTTACGTATTAATGAATTATTTTCAATGCTTTCATTATCTGAGTGGAAGAACCTATTTACTATGAAATAAATTGCAAAATAAGCATACATAACTCTCGAATAGAAACTGATATATGGAATGAGTGAGCGCTTAACGTCACATTATAAAGCAAAACTAGGGCTACTGGTGACAGATCTCGTAACTTTAAACCATAGTCAAGTGACGAGGGCAACATTTGAGCTGGCGCGCTCTCTAGAAACTATTACACCACGTCAACAGTTGTTTCAGCTATGACAGATTCAACATACATCAGCCTTCTACACGGTGGGTTTTAGTGGCACTAGGACTTGAACTTTTGATGTGCCCCCACCATAAACTCGTGACCATGACCCCTATAGTCAGGCTGAAATGTTATAGCTATAACATAAATAATAATTCATAGAAGAGATTTTGTAATTTTATTTTCGTTTTCATTTGTTACAATGCTCTTGTGATCAGGATTTAAATCGCAATTATTGTAAGCCAAGAGTTATTGAAGAATTTTAAGACTATTTTGCAACAAGATTTTTTTTTTAAAAAAAAGATATGCTAGACTTACCATTAATATGCTTAAAGTTTTTACATGGATTAAAAGACTTCTGTTGGATTAGTTTTTATTTCAGAGGGACTCTGTCAAGTTTATTAAGACGCTCTTCAACTCGGTTTTAAAGAAATACAATAGCAATATAATTAATTTAGCATAAGAATTTCTTTTTCTCCCCTTATCAGTGTTTTTAAGTGTTCCATTAGGCAACGAATAGTTTAATATTGAAGGATAACCAAACTGAATGACAAATTTATTCTTAGCTAGACTATATTACCATAAAAGCTACAATGGATGTAGTTATTCCGAAAATTACGAAATGATGGAACGTCATCCCCAAACTAATATTGTACTCATCAAGCCCGTGTGTGGGGATTTTGAACTCTAGTTTAAATTAGCCAGCAAAAACCTTCGTTATTCCGAGAGAAAGTCTGGTAAAGAATCTGTAATCGAATTTACCGGTTAAATTATTAGGCGATCTTGGCATTTTAACATCATGGATTTGCCTTTCATATTTGTAAAATAGGCCGATACTACATGTTAATATATGCAACTGATTATAGTTTAAGTTTTGCTTGATTATTAATGCCCTACCCTAGGAGGAACACTAGGACTGTTGTCTATGAACCTCGCAAGTTTGAAAGGTCAAAAGACGAGGACGACTCTCTCGAGCTTGCATTCTTGACAGGTGACGAAACGGAACTTTCCACAAATAGTTTTGTTTCTATAGTCGCATATACAGTTAGTCACAAAAGTCTACATACACTTATCAAAATAGGGTTCTCTAAAACTGATTAAGTTTCAATTTGAAAAATTATATCGATCTTTCAATTTCAGCGAAAAAAATATGCTTTTCACAATAAAAAAAGTTAAGAAATAATAATTACTGGGAAATTTTGTGAAATGTGTATCGATTGTCACGTCACAAAAGTCTGCATACACTCGATTGGCTGATAAGAAATTTGCATACAAATTTTTTTTCGAAGATCACCTTAGTTTGAGGTGACACGTGTTGTTCTATATTCTAATCTTCATTTTCCGCGATTTTTCAACATTGTAACTTCAACAAAATGAGCCGGGGAAAGGAAACATCTTTAGAACTTCGAGATCTGATCGTAAAGTGGAAAAGAAATCTTATTCCGAAATTGTCAAACTTGTAAAAAAAACCTCGGTCAACTGTGCAAACAATCTATGGAAATTACGTTATACGTGGAAATGTGCTCAACAAATCTCGATGTGGTCGTCCACACAAGTTTAGTGATCGTGATGCAAGAGCCATAGTAAGAAAAGTGAAGAAAAATCCGAAAATTAGTGCTCCTGAATTAGCGGATCAAATTGCAACAGCAAGTGGAAATGAAATACATCCAGAAACTGTTCGTAGAATTCTTCGATCAGGCGGTTACAATGGCAGAGTTTCCAGAAGAAAACCGTTCATCTCATCTGTGAACCAACAGAAGAGACTTGATTTTGCTTCTGCACACGTTCACAAGGATTTTGACTTTTGGAAAACAGTTGTATTCACCTATGAGAGCAAATTCAACGTGTTTGGAAGTGATGGCCGCGGAAAAGTCTGGAGGTAAAAAACCCACAGCAATGAACCCCGAAAATTTGACTCCAACTGTGAAACACGGCGGAGGTAGTGTGATGGTTTGGGGCGCAATGGTGGCAACTGGAGGGGGCAATTTGGTGTTCATCGATGGCAACATGAATAAATTTGGATACTTAAAGATTCTGCAAAGCAATCCACACCCATCGGTCCAAAAATTGGGACTTGGGAGCAACTTTGTCTTTCAACAAGACAACGATCCGAAGCACACAGCTAATATTGTTAAGGAATGGCTGCTCTACCGCACGCCTAAACAACTGCATTCACCGCACCTTAATCCCATCGAACACCTCTGAGAGGAAGTTGATAGAAGATTTCGGCAACAAGCAATAACCAGCAAGGAAACTCCGAGGAAGGCCATAGAACATGCCTGGGCCTAAATTTCACCCGAGACGATGAAGGATCTTATGTCAATACCAAACCGAATGCAGGCAGTTATTGCTTCAAAGGGAGAGGTCCTACAAAATATTAACATTACATTTCTGCTTATTAATTATTGAAAATTGTGTTGTTCTGTCCCTGTATGTAGACTTTTGTAACTATATAATTTCATATTTTGTTTATTTTTGATATATTTTAATGAATATGTTCATATTTTTTTTATTAGATATGAATTATTATCCAAGATAATTACGAAAATAAAGTTGTATTTTCGAAAATATAAGAATAGAGCTAGATCTGTGTGTATGTAGACTTTTGTGACCAACTGTACACTTCATTCTGCGCTTCTTAGATAAACAGAAAATTTGAATTCTGCAGTGATGGGTAGCCTACGAGACCAATGTTCAGTTAGCCAAGGTTAAATATACCCCTCTCTCCCATGAAAAATGATAGATTTTTCATATATACACACTAAACAAAGAGTCAAAATTATTTCTTTTCTTGTAAAATGACATCCGAAATACGATTGCGTTAAAGACACGGGATTAAGAAACAATGATAGGAGATCCAGAATTTTTAACAATAACTATCATTTAGAACTCTGTTCAAAATTTCATTAAACCAAGTTTGGTATTTTTTAATATACGTACTAAAAACTTAGTCTGTTGATAGAAAAATATCATAAGTCATAAAATATATAAGCATTTCCTTACAGCTTGTAAACTCAAGTTCGAAAATAAACCTCTCATAAAAGTGAAAATTTAAATTCATGCTAAATTTAATCCAGAGTATTTTAAAAATACTTGAAAGTTAGTGTTTTTTGGATGTTTTTATATATGAAAGGAGTTTATTCCAATGAAACTCCTTGAATTATCAATACTACAAGTAGTTTAGATCAGTGGTTCTTAAATTGTTGTTCACGGACCCATAGGGTTCCGCAGCGCTTCTCTAAGGGGTCCTCGGAGACTTGTGTAGTGTTGAGATTTCCCTCTTTCACAGACTCCGGAAGGCTTCCTGAAAAAATTGGAAGATGTTCCATAGAAGACTAAGATAATTAAATTGTTCCCAATGGGAAAAAAACTGGGCTGGAATTTGCATTTTGATCAAGAATATCAAGTCTGAAAGGGATTTTCAAAAACTTGGGGTCTGCGATGTCACACTGATATATGTATAAAGGAAGGTAATGCTTAAAATCTTATTTTATTTTCGAATTGCATTATTTGAAAAAATATTTTTGGTCAGACAATTAAATTCAGTTATCAAAGTAGAGCCATCGTTAACAATAAAATTAACAATTTATTTATCTAGTGTTATTAGGCCTGGCAGCTTCAAGCTGGGAGAGCTACGTTCGGCGTACAGGTACAGAGTTCAGAGCGATTGTAAACAAAAACAAAAGTATCTACTTGCATAGTGTTCAGACGCCCTCTGGCGGTTACAAAGAGAATTCGTTAGGGGTTCTTAACAGGAGGGGCGAGTGAGTGAATATTAGCACCACACTGTTCAGCTACATGAGCACTTTTGGCGACGGACCGCGTAATTTTGAGCCATGGTCAAGTGACGCGGACGACACTGGAGCTGGGACCCCTCTTCTAACTACCACACCACACCACGGGAGGACGTTTTAGCTCTCGACAGATTTAACGTACATCGTTCCCCTACACTGCGGGTCTTCAGCGGTAATGGGCTCGAACTCATGACACGCTAGCCATGATCCGATGCCTTGACCACTTGGCTACCGCGGCCACTAAAGGGAGGGGCAGTGCCTTTCAGAAGTTTAAGAACCGTTGATTTAGAACAGTGATTCCCAAAGTGGTCTATATAGACCCCCCCCAAGGGTCTACGACGACCTCCAAGAGGTCTACACCAGCCAAAAGTTAATTTGGGGATCCATGAGGTGTAAGTGGGGGTCTATGATAGTGGCTCTCATTAAACTAAACCGTGACTAATTTTAAAAAAATTATAATCATGTGGAAACCAAATTTTACCTATTTAACAGATTTATTTACTAAATATAATGAAATTAATTTTTATTTACAAGGCGACAGCATAAATTTTATTCAAGCAAGAAACATTTCAACTTCTCTCTCCTGAGTTATGTTAAAGAAGTAAAATACTGAAGGTCCCGAATTTTCCAAATTTATCATAGATATTCTGTCAGAACGTTTTAACTTACTTTCAACATTTAAATGCCTTTTATTCAGATTTTAAAGTTCGGCTTGAGAATGATTTTACTATGGCACTACAGTACGCAACGAATTCGTATAGTCATATTGAAAAAAAAAAACATGTCACATTACAATAGGAACTGATCGTAATAAACACTAACGAAGATCTTAAAGTTTAGAAAAGAATGCCAGCCATTTTGGCTTTAAAAAGTCAAACCTGTTATTTGTCTCTACTTTTGGAATATGGCGAGGAAGTTTCTCGTTGCCTTTCCTAGCGTGAAGGAGCTTCAGTGCGGTTGCCAATCTCCAAAAAAATTGGACACTAACAGAGGAAATTTAAGGTTAAACCAGACAAGATTAATACTAAATGTTGAAAATTTGATTTTGTAGTGCTAGAGATTTCTTCATCCCTTTAAAATTATTTGGTGTTTAGTTGTATTTATTAATTAACATACGCTTTCTAAATTTTAAACATTACACTTCATCAAAATTAGAAATTCAATTCTTTTAAAGTAGGAGTAGTAGTACCAGCTGTCAAAAAGACATTCAAGTTCATAAATTTACAAAAATTTCAATATCAATTAAGCGGGGGTCTACCCCAAACCGAAAAACATCGCATACGAGACAAAAAGTTTGGGAACCTCTGATTTAGATGAAAGATTAGTTCCAATTTAATGCAGAATTTTTCAGATGAAGTCGCCGGATCAGGCGAGTGTACCCATTAATATAAATTAGACAACTTAAGAAGCAAGGCACACGTATATAAAAACATTTTATTCTAGAGACTCGTATATATATATAGACATTACATTTAAGATTATAAAACCCCAGGTATAGTCTTTTAAAAAACACAATTCACAGTAAATTCTCGTCTTCTCTATGAATAAATTGGCAACAAGAGTAAAAATATCAATTCTAGCTCACCATTTGTCATCACGCCTCTTTCTCTTACGACAAAACCGATTTCGTGACAATACCGTCTCTTCCATGTCGATTATTTTCTTCTCACTTGGGCTGAAATTATCATCAAAATCCGAACTTGTTGATTGATAACTTGTATTAAATTCCTTAGGTGAAGGAGTCTTTTCATGTTCCTTAGGTGAAGGAGTCTTTTCATGTTCCTTAGGTGAAGGAGTCTTTTCATGTTCCTTAGGTGAAGGAGTCTTTTCATGTTCCTTAGGTGAAGGAGTCTTTTCATGTTCCTTAGGTGAAGGAGTCTTTTCATGTTCCTTAGGTGAAGGAGTCTTTTCATGTTCCTTAGGTGAAGGAGTCTTTCTGCTTTCAAAACGCTCGCTAGGTAGATATTCATCTAGAGTTTCTAGACATGTGGCTCCTTTAGATTTAAGCTTCTTATTTCTGGTAAATTCCCGTGAAAGAGCAGTCGAGTCTCTGGATTCAATTGTTACCATATACGGGTTTCTTTTCTTCTGAAGATTTCCTTTACTATCTCCATCGGAAGAGTTAAGCGATTCTTCAAATTCTTTTCTTTGAGGCTCCGTAGTTGCTTCACCATCAGAAGAATTAGACGATTCTTCAAATTCTTTTCTTTGAGGCTCCGTAGTTGCTTCACCATCAGAAGAATTAGACGATTCTTCAAATTCTTTTCTTTGAGGCTCCGTAGTTGCTTCACCATCAGAAGAATTAGACGAATTTTTTCTCTGAGACTCCATAGTTTATTCAGATTAACAAATGTATAAGAAGGAATAGTAAGTTAATCGAATTTTGATCTTATATAGCGGAAACTCATACGTTCTTTTCCTACGTCATTCCATTGTCGATAATTTACATTGGATAGTGCTAGTAAATAATATTATTCAAAGGCGGGACATTATAAGCGGCTAGTTGATTGTTTATTAAAATCGTACTTCAGAGTAGTGAGGGTTATCGGCGAAGAACCTCATAATTTTGAGCCAAGCGACGAGAACGACGCTTCAGCTATCACCCCACTCCCAAACTTCCACGTCACACCAACGTAACAGCTTTTAACCTCGACAGATTTAAAGTACATCAGCACCATAGCATGGCGAGTCTTTAGAAAAATCAGGATTCGAACTAACGAATCAGCTAAAACAATGACAGCCATGACTGCTCTGCTACCACAGGCTAATCAGGTGGCCGCGGTTGCCTAGTGGTTATGGTCACGAACTCGCGGTTGTAATTTCTTGGGTTCGAGTCATGTTGCAACTGAAGCCCCACTGAAGTAGAGGGATCGTTGCATGTTAAATTTGTGGAGACTCAATGTCCTCCCGTTGATGTGATTTGTGTGACTCAATGTCATTTTCGTCACTTAGCCTAACTTCAAAATTAGGAGTTCCATCGCCAATAGCTCTCGTCATGCTTTATAGTGCGACGTTAATAAAACTCTCACTCTTGGCGTGAATAAAACCTTAGGTTACTGCAAATGCCGTGGTTGAAAGTTCAGTCGTTACTATCCCTAATGTTATTTCAAAGTGAAATGCTAGTAAATCAATCGATCATTTATAGATAAAACTCAGATTAACTAATTGTTTATCAAAGCAGCACTTAGAAGTAAAACATGAACTATGGGCGACGGACTCAATAATTTTGAACCACGACCAAGTAGCACTCGAGTTGAAACCCTATTTTTCCAGAGAACGCCAACAAGAGGTTTTTTGAGCTTCAATAAACATACATCAGTCCCTCTACAGAATGGATCTTTAGTGGCATCTGGATTCAAACTCGTGACTGGTCAGCTAGAATATGATCATGACAACATGACCAGATTAATCTGAGAAGATATTAATTCATAAAATATTTTTTTAGCTGAAATAAGTCTCTTTTGGTAAACCTGCATAGACTTTTGAATATATAGAAATATTAGATTTTGTTGGTCTTATTACTGCAAAAGCCATATATGATCTAACAAACCCAAACACTCGTTAATGTAAACAAAATGTAATTTTATTTAATAGCTAGCTGACCCGGCAAACGTTGTTTTGCCAAATAAACTATTTCTAGGGAATATTTTGGTAGTCAAATAAAAAATAACTATCTCATTGTATGTGTGTGGGGATGTGGAATATGACTGAATGTGAGTGAGTGAGAGAATATTAACGTCGCACTGATTAGCAACACGAGGGCTTTTGGCGACGGTCCGCGTAATTTTCAACCATGGTCAAGTGACGCGGACGACACCTGAGCTGGTACCCCTCTCCTAACTACCACACCACACCAACGAGAGGACGTTTGAGCTCTCGACAGATTTAACGTGCATCGCTCCCCTACACGACGTGTCTTTAGTGGTACTGGAATCGAACTCATGACATGCTAGCCATGATCCGATGCCTAGACCACTCGGCCACCGCGGCCGTGGAATATGACTGAAAGAGGAATGATGCGCTGTGAACGATTTATTTATTTATTCTTTTTTTATTTTGGGATATTGAGCAACAAAGGCTGTTATTCCAAAACGTGACGCTGTGAATGATGACGGCTTATAAAAGTAGCAAAGCACCAAGCATTGCTTTTTTAATTTTTTTGTACCTTTGTTATTTTAACTAATAAATTTCAAATTACATCTCTATCACAAATTATGACAATTAAAAAATAGCATTATCGGTCTCTTAGTGCAATGCAGTGTACGATATTTTTAGTGAGTTCCTCTTTAGCCAACACAAACAAACTAGATGGTTTACCAACGCGAGAACACGCCACGTATAATTGTCCGTGTGAAAAACATGGTGTGCCCAAATGTAAGCCACAAACAGACATCGTTTGGCCTTGAGACTTATTGATTGTCATTACGAATGCCAATCTAATTGGAAATTGAATTCGTGTAGCTGTACGATCGCCAACCAAGATTCCAGCAACGTCGTCAACAACAGGTGCATTTAATCTATGAATGTGCTCTCCAGCTGGTGTTTTATCAGAATTGATTACCATAGCGTGATTGTCACTTTGTAATTTGTGCATGTGTGATTTGAATAATTTCAACAATTCATTGTGCTTATTGAATAAAGCGTCCAGTTCACCGACAATACGTCTGGCAAAAAGTGAATTGAGGTTATTGTAGCTACACGTACTCGTACATCTACGCGATTGGCGAGAGAGCTTTCGGAGTCCTCACCGCCCATAAAGTAAATTTGTAAAAATTTATGTGGTTCGTTTGGCATTGGCAGCAATGAGCCCACTTTGTGATAAACTTGGTCTTTGATTTTAAATTTTGAATTAAATTGCTGACCATTTGTAGCATTATTTGTAACTATTTCTGTTGCTCCGAACGATGTCATTTGGAAACATGAATTGAATGTTCGAATTGACTTCAGGAACAGGTTAGAATCGGGATCCGTTCCGATGAGTACTGTTCAGGTGGTGTTTCAATTTCCGGTAGTTGCACTTTTCCTGACGCGCAACACTTCCCGGCTAGCTCATTTTTAAATTTAAGCGCATTACAATGCGGACATTCCTTGTCCATAGCACCAATTGTCCCATACGAATGAGTGTAATATTTAACTTTGAACTCATACTCGAATGCTAGACGACGAAATGAATCGGATGTAAATGCTCGATGTACTTGTTGGCGTTGTTGGTCATTTTCTCTAAGTGTGTCAAATAGGAATCGACGCGCTTGTCTTTGTTCTAATCGTCTTTGTTGATTTGTTCAACTCATAACTCTTGGGATTGTAATTTACGCAACTGCTCCATGTTCACACGCATATCTTCATTATCCTGTTAGATTTGTTCGTCTGTTCTTTGAGCTCTTCTATTTCGCATGGCTGTAGATTTAGTAATTCGATGGTTTAAATCAGAACCTTTGCTTCTTGCTGGCATTATTTACTGTAGAAAATACACAAATAGATCAAATTAAAGTACTTAATGCTAGAAAACAGTATACTGATAATGTATCTGTTCTTTTATTATTTTACCTCTACTTTTCACAATTATAAAATACGTATATATTTCTCTTTACATTGAAAATGATTCCCGAAAATTTTGTGCGCACTGAGTATTACAGTTTAATTAATTGGCGTTTAATAATAAATAAACTAATAAATAATAAATAAGAACTCAAAATGTCTGAAAATATGCAGAAATGGTTTATACAGGAAACACAATAGTTGTTGTTGGCGAGAACTCGTGACATATGTTGAAAACTATTCATTTTTATGAGATCACTTAATTAACTGAACGTGAGAACTATCTTGAGCAAAATGGGAATAAATAATTATAGTACTGCAAATTGATGATACATAAATAAATTTTTGTGGAATAATCCTTCAATCATCTGTGCTTTTTGAAAAACCATAAAACTCTTTCACATGGAATAAAGCTCAACAGAAATATATTATTAACAACTTTCCTAAATGACAGTGATGTATTTATCTTCCTATAATTTTTCTCTGACAGAGTAGTATTTTTCTAGCGAGAAACCGGTTTTCAACGCCAAGCGAAACAACAGACAGGGGTTTTAAGGTTTTTAATTAATATCTTCTCAACTAATTGCAATATTGGAATGAAAAATAGTTTATGTCCTATTCTCAGACCTACTGAATATACGCACAAAATTTCATAAGATTTGGTCTAATCGTTTCGGAGGAATTTGGCTACAAACAACTGTGATACGAGAATTTTATATATTAGATTACAGTGTTAATTTTTTAACCATGAATTATTCTTTGTATAGTATGTCACTGTAACCAAATGTCACAAATTCGGAATCGGCAAGTTTTTTTTTTTTTTGCCAAAACGCAGGCTAGAATGAGAGAAAGTGAAAGTTGTATCAACTTCGCACTATAAAAAGCAACACGAGCGCTACTGGTGACAGACCTCGTAAGCTTTAGACTTCGTCAAGTGACGAGGATGACACCTGAATTTGCACCTCCTCTTTTCAAACAACCACATCACGCCAATGGGTGAGCTTTGAGTTCTCTGTGGGCTAGAGTACTTGTGTCCCTAAAGACACGTCTTGTAGAGAGGCTAATACACGTTAAATATGTCGAAGCTCAAAGTCCTCACGTTGGGAAGTCCATCTCCCCTAGCCTTCATACAGCTGAAGTACACTATGTTAATAAACAATCAAATTCTCCATAAAGTATATCAAAATTTTTGAAAATAAATACTAATTATTCCATATAATCACATTATATAATTTAAAAACTTTTGAAATAAATATGGATTTGATTAATATCTATTATACGGAATTTCATGTGTGCTTTTTCGCTTAATATTTAGTAGAAGAAAAAAAAGAAAAGAAATTACTTATCTACAGTAGAACGCGTTTATCCGAACGTTTATTATCCGGAGCGTCAAATATCCGAACCAAACTCCGGATACGTTTTCGAACAGTGCAATGCTCAACAGTTGTTTCGTGTGAAGCCAAAAGTGACGGGAAAACCCAAGGTGAGGGATATTTGGGGAATTTTAGTTGTGTGTGATTTGGTAAACATCTGCGCGGAATATTAAGTCAGTTTGTTTCCAAGTGAGGGGGTGCATACGTGTTCTTTTGTTGAGTTTTGTTGATGTAGAAATCTGGATGGCATACAATGCAGAAGACTGTGGATTTCAAATGCTAAATAATGACGAGATTGTGACTTCTGTGCAAAAAGAATCCGACCCTGTCACCGATGAAACGGATGAAGACGAGGACAACAACATCGAAAGTAGCAAGGGTCTATCAAATACTGACGCGTTTGCTGCGTTAGAGACAGCTATGGAGTGGTACGAACAACAATCAGAATGCTGTCCTACTCAACTACTGCTGCTGAAGAGAATCAGAGACCTTGCAGCGAAAAAACGAAGGTGTACAATGTTACAACCAAAAATAAGTGATTATTTTCCATAATCAAAGTAAAATTGCGACATTTTGCACTTATTTTGCTTTTTCTTCAAGCACGTTTCCCGCATGTGATGATTTTTAATATTTGTATAGTGTCCAGTATCATATACTGCATGGATCACATTCGGTTGTCGGTTATCCGAACGGTGTCCGGTCCTAATTGATTCGGATATATATATATATATAAACGACGTTTTACCGTAATTGTTAGCTTTTAACTTAATATATCCTATGAGAAATAATTTATTCGATACATATGCTTCAAACATAAGTTTATGTGTTCTTAGAAGAGGGCATCACAGAAACAAAATTTCATTATAAAAAAACCCAAAATTGTAAGAAAAATTTATAAGTAATGTATAAAAATATTTGTGTAAATAGAATTATTTACAGCAGCTCATGAATTTATTTTCGGACTCATATGTTTTTCAGGGAAATTATTTACTAAACAATATTTTAAGGAATAGTCCAAATGTTTCTGATCGCTCATTTATCTCAGTTTTTAAGTGTCAAGACATTTTTGGAAAAAAAAGTAAGGTTCATATTTTCGGAACCAAGTGAGTGAGCGAATATTAGTGCCGCACTGCTCAGCTACACGAGGGCTTTTAGCGACGGACCGTGTAATTTTGAAATATGGTCACGTGACGCGGACGACACCTGAGCTGGCACCCCCTCTCCTAACTACCACACCAACGGGAGGGCGTTTGAGCTCTCTACAGATTTAACGTGCATTGCTCCCTTACATGTCTTTCAGAATCAAAGATAGATACAGTGACTCTCAAAAGTGTTCACATACTTAGAATTTTCTACAAAATGATTTACACTAATAAAAGCTTAATGTATCGGAATTATAATCTAATATATAAAATTCTCGTGTCACAGTGTTTGTAACCAAACTCCTCCGAAACGGTGTGGCCGATTCTTATGAAATTTTGTGCGTATATTCAGTAGGTCTGAGAATATGACGTAAACTATTTTTCATTCCGATGTTGTAATTAGTTAAAAAGATATTAAAAACCTTAAAACGCTTAATTGTCTTAACCCTGCTCGTTATTTTTCCCGCCTAGCGTCGTGAATGAACAGAGGGTGAAATTTTTCGGTATTGTCGACGTTATTTAAACAGCCATCCGATTTTTGTTTTTTAAATCAGACAAAAAATAATTACAGAATAGGAAAGATCATTTCTTTCGCCACGATACAGTTTTTTTTTTTGTTTTTTTGTTGTTTTTTTTTGCAAAATAATAATATTTTCTATTTTTTAAGATTTTTTAAAAAAATAGTTAAAATTGATGCGTTTTTATGAAAATTATTTCGAAATTGTTGCGTATGAATTTATTTTCGTGTTATGAAAACGATATTCTACACTAAATAACTTCAAGCCTTTTTCTTTTAGAACCAGTCATTTAAAAAATAAAATGCCCAAAACTTTTTTTTAAAGATTTAACGAAAAATTGTCGAAATTTTTAACTTAGCATTGAATAACTTCGTTATTTATTAAGATTATCATACGAAACTTTTGTTGCGTTTATAGAATAATGTTATCAAACTTCTGTGCAAAGATTGAAAAGATTTCTTAAAAATTATGGATTGTAAAAGTTTTTTGTGATTTTCGTAAAATAATGTTATTGCAAGAAATAATCTGAACAGTATTTTTTGTACATTTTTTATTTAAAAGTCCTTCGTTTTCGAAATTAACGTGTGAAGTTTGAAAGCATTAACTTAAAAATTATGCCCTGAAAAATAAAAACTTTAATAAAAAAAATACGCGATTTTACAGTTTGCCAAGCCTTGGCGTCAAAAAATAGTTTCGCGCCAAATTGCTTTCAACTGTTTCACCTGAAACTTCACATGTAATTCAAGGGTTACACCAAAAAGTTCTGACTTAAACATGCGAAAATCAGCAAATTTGGCGAGTAAAAAAAATGCGAGTGAAAAAGTTATTTTTGCTTCAATTTTCATCATTTTCTCTTTATATAATTTTCCAAATTAAATCATTATTGATGTCAGATTAAAATGAAAGGATGTATTCAATACAATTCTGAGATTCATTTAAAATATTTATCTCTATCAAATCAGTGATTTAAAAAATAAAAAGCCAAAAACTTTTTTGAACAAATTTTAATAAAACACTCAAAATACTTAAATCAATCGTTTAATGATTTATTCTTTAAAAAAGATAATTGCATGAAACTTTATTCCCATGTGTCGAACATTTCAAAAAATCCTCACAATTTTACTTCAAGATTTAAAATAGTAGTGAAATTTTTGTAATTTGAAAATTTTCTACTTTGCTGTCTTTTTTCAACATACAACTATTTTTAAAAAGGCTACATTTTCGTTTCCGAGGACTAAAAAACTGCAACGAAAGAATTGGAAAGTGGGTTAGTGATTTATAAATTCGCACTGTTCACCTACTCGAGAGTTTTTGGCGACGGACTTCGAAATTTTAAGCCACGGTCAAGTGATGAGGACGACACCTGAGCTTTCACCCATCTCTCCTAATTACCACACCACACCAACTTAAGAACAAATTTTGAAAAAGGAAGTTTTTATGACATAGTTAAAAAAATCACTCACATCGCGCGCATACACACACACATAAGTGCTATCGTCCTAAGGGAAACAGGAAATTCCCATGGGGATGAAGTTATTCACTCGGTAAAAGCCCGTGCAACCCCGGGGTAAGCGGAGAGGAAAGAAACAAAGAAGTGAAAGTAATTTCGAAAAATAATATTGGAAGTGCTGATTTTGTCAAGAGAAGGGAAAATGTTAAACGAGAAAGCCATGATACGCACTAACGGGCCATGCACTCACATCGTACGTGTCACACCCACACAGAAGTGCTGGCGTCAGAAATAAAGGAGGAAATTAATGTGTGGATTAAGTTATCCCTCGGTAAAAGCCCGTGCAACGCCGGGCGGGGTCAGCAAGTTTTTTTATAATATCTGAAACTTGATGTTTTTGGAATAACTTAATCACTTGTTAAAACATAGTATATCTATTATCTTGAAATAATAAAAGACTACTAAAAAATTACACCACAAAAGTCTTCGTACACTTAAAAAAACTCTTAACATAGTTTTAACTATTTTGTACTTTTTTCTTAATTTAGTCGGATATTCTTTAGCGTCCACAACAACTTTTAAGCGTCTTGATATACAGATTTTATCAGTTTATTCATCAGTTCTCAATGTTCCGCATTCTCCTGTGAATATTGTTTTTAGTTCAAATTTTGTATGTGTTATATCTTCTTACTCTAACTTCAAATTATCACCAAATATGTTCTACTAGGCTTAAATCAGGTGATTTAAGCCTAGTAGAGGAGGCTAGTTAGGAGGTTTTTTTCAGAATTTGGGGACAGTTATAGAGACACTAGAGGCGTATGTTGAGAGCTGTGCGCTTGGGGTCATTATCTTGTTGAAAAATGAAGTCGTCTTTAATGTTCAAACTTTGGGCTGATAATTTCAAATTTTTTTTTAAATATTTAAATACAGTTCAAAAATAATATCATCAAAAAATGTCAAAATTACCTAATTCTGAAGCCGTTTTGCACCCTTACACAACACCTCCAAATCCTGCTTCAGTGTTCCAACTAAATTCTTGGGATTAAGTTTCAGAAAATTCAACATTGACAGAAAATTAGTTGGGATGACAGCAAATTCAACATTCTTGGTTCCAACGGCTTATAATAGTTTGGAGAAGAAAAAACGAGGAACTTAATCCCAAGAGTTTAGTTGGAACAGGGAAGCGCATGAAAGCGAAAAAGTTCTTGTGTAGGTGTTCAAATCAGCTTCAGAATTAGGTAATTTGGTATTTTTTGATGGTATTGTGAATCATGAGCTTTATTTAAATATTTTAAAAAACAGTTTGAAATTATCCGCCCATATAATTTGGGCATTGAAGACGATTTCATTTTTTTAACAAGCTAATGACGTACTTTGTAACATACTATGTATGTAAAAGCATATTTAGAGGGTTTCTATAGCACTTATACTATAAACAGGTGAAAAGGATATTTTAATTATACATGATGCAAGCATCTTTTATTCTTTTTATGAGCAAATAAAAAAAATACTTTAATTTTATAATTTAATCTAAAGATGACAAACAAATGAAATCACTTACCTTTAACCTTAATTATGTTGGGAAGTAAAACGGAGGTTCTTGCTTAAAATGATTATTTGTTATCAATAATAAACTTTGAAGGAACAGCATCTAAGAAAATGGTCTTGCAAAGATGTTATATATTTTAATAATGTACATTTTTAAAAAATATTCAAACATGTTTTTCTTTCTAGCAAAAATAAAATCACCAACGTTTTTGGAAATAAAAATATCATTGCATGCATTTTTTCATTCTTATGAAATGTCTCTCAGTAATGGAATTAAAAACTATTCCATGATTCAAAAATTTATTGCGATTACAGTTAGCTGAGTATTTTTATTTAGTTCTATGCAAACGATATTTCCTTCCTTTTTTTTTAAATTAAATTAATTTATTGAAAAATTTTAAATACGAATAAAAATAAATGAAAATAAAAATATCGTCTGTCAACATGAAAATTATTATTATTATCCACATATAGTGCAATAAAAATACTATAGATATTTTCGATGACAAACTTTTTGAATCTTTAAAGCATTTTCAAATAAAACAAATACAACAGCAAATATAATTAAAGCACGGCATTTACAAATCACTTTAATGAAAATAATGCTATGAAATTGCTTTTTATCTTTAATTTATTGAGTAGTTCTTAAAAAAGAAGTTATTTGTTTGTTAATGAAAATAATAATTTTTTTTCTTTGTACTTTTTAAGCATTTTTTTTATCAGAAGTGTTCTGCGGGGGGAACTAACTCATTTTATTCTATATTCCGTTGATGTATTTTGTAAAAATCTCCCAAGTTAAATTTTCATCGCAGTTTTATAACTTAAATATTTTTTTCTAATATTTAGATTTTTTATTTACTTATTTATTATTTTTTTCCATTTTCGGTATTTCTGAAAATTTGGTGAATCAAAATTCTTGTTTCTGCTCTAATTATTAGTTCAGTTACAGATAGTTTTTTTTTAATTTTCAATTTCTACGAAATTATTTTAAATTTATTAATTTAATTTTTATATAAAGTTACATAGTTGCAATTCAGGTTTTGAAAACAAATAGTATAAATTGAAAAAAAAAATAACTTTCACAACTATTTTTCATTGAACAGTCCTTGAGAAATACAGCAAAATAATTAAAAATATTTGAAAAAACTAAAAACAAATAATGAAATGTGAAACCAAATGGATTTTGAGTGATTTACATTAAAATCTAACGAACAATAGGTTTGAAAAATCTTGTTTCACTGAACTATAAATCGCATTAGATCCAAGAACAAGAACTAAAATGTTCATGAGTCACATATTCGTCTGATATTTAATGGGGGATGTCTGCATTTTTGATTGAATATTTAATAGGGTTATAATAAAACTTCCATGGGAACTTGGTCTAATTTTTTCCTTCGAAAAAAAATAGTTCACATGAAACGCTTAACTCGCCCCAGCTACTTTTAAAATAATGAAGATTACCAACGCCTTAGGTTATATTTTCTAAAATTACATACATACACATATGTGAATGAGTGTATAAAACTATATAATTATACACTAAATTGCCCTACATTTAATAGAGCAAAGCAATAAATAGAAATGTAACAGTACAGTACAGTGAAAATCGCTTAACACAAAACTAAGGGGGATTGAGATTTTTTTTCGTGTTAAAAGATACTGCAAAAAATATATATAACACATCACTCAATAGTCCCTGACTTAATTTATAAAACAACAACTTTTAGGCAAAAAATTGAACTTTATTTATCAAGATACACCCTCCAAGAGTGATACATTAAACCCAGCGCTCTTCTTATTTTTTAATACCTTTTTTGTAGAACGATTTGTCTTTGTCCTCGAAATAGGCTTCAATTTCGGCAATAACTTCTTTATTTGAGCCAAACCTCTTCACCTGAAGCATTCTTTCAAGGTCTGAAAACATTCAGTACTCACTGGGCGCCATATCTTGACTGTACTGTGTGTGGGAAAATAGCTCGAAGAGCAATTCATTCAATTTAACCATCGTTTTCATGGTCTTGGGTCAAGAAGTATTGCCTTGAGGTGAAACACCACTATTTTCTTTTGCATTTGTGGATGTTTTTTTCTTTATTTTTTCATTCAGTTAATCCAATAACGTCATGTAATATTCACTATTAATGGACTAAATTCATGTGACGTCATAATCACATGATAATTTTAAACCACGTGTTTTTAGCCAATCAAGTTTAAAAACACATGTGACGTCATAGTCACGATAAATGCAATTATCTATTTTCAGCAAATGCACTTCGTTGTTGCCAAATTACGCTTTTTACAGATACTTTTTTTTAAAAAGATTAATATTTGTCACTTTATTTAAAAGTACATTTATAAAACAAGACTTTTTTTCTTTAATTTTAAAATCTCTTTGCAGAAATTTCTTTTTATAACTCTTGAGCATCTTTACCCAACTATGCAATTTGAAATTTTACCTAAGTTTTACAAATAGATTAAAAAGTACGAGTTGTTTATTTTCCATTTTGAATTCAATGTAGTGCACGTGTTTATATTATCATGGGACCGTCATGAATTTAATCCATTAATTTGCCTCTCTATCAATAAAAAAAAAATTCCACATGCATCTCATACCAGCTGATGTTTGAAGGTTTGGTCGCTTTGGACAGCTTTCATCGGTTGATGTCTACTTAGCTGACGATCTTTTTGATTCAAGCGTGTAGTAATGGATCCATGTTTCATCCATTGTCACATATCTATGTAAAAAAATCCTGTTTATTTCGCTTAAATAGCTCCAAACATCCCTCTGAATCATCGATGTGTTGGTGTTTTTGATCGACAGAGAGCAAATGTGCGGCACCCACTACGAACACAGCTTTCTCATTGACAAATGATCATGCAAAATAGTGAATAAACTGCCTTCTGATACCTTTAAATCCTCTGCTATCTCACGCAACTTCAACTTAAGATCAGCTAAAGCAATTTTATGGACTTTTTGGGTGTTTTCTGGAACAATTGCAAAATTTGGGTGATTTGAGCGTTCAGCGTCGGGTTTGTGTCTGTGTGGCCAAGTTTTAAGTCTGCATGCCATCTCTTAACCGTTGTTGGTAATGGAGTAGAGTCCGAATAACACTTATCAAGGCATTGTTTTGCTTGAACAATGTTTTTAACAATCAAAAAGCATTCTTTGATTAACACACGAAATTCTTTTTCATCCATGGTTCCTAAGCAAACAAAAGTTGTTTCACTAAAACCACTGTAACTTTTCAACTAAACAAGATATTATCACAAAATTTTGACACATGCCATTTGAAAGTTAGTACTACTAGGTTAGACTTAGGAAAGTTAGAAGGCAGCGCTATCTATTCGTTAGGCCCGGGACTTATTGAGTGATGTGTTATACTTAACAAAATTAAATTTATTAGATTACATTTTATTTACATAGGTATGCATATATGCAAGTATTTAATAAAAATCAATAAAACGAAAGCATTCTTAAGAACTTATATAAAATTTAGTAATACCAATAGTACTTTGTCGAGACCGTTGTAATATTTCGTGTTAACCGATATTTCGTCTTAAGTGTTTTTACGTTAAACGTATTTCACTGTACATACGTGTGTGTGTGTGTGTGTGTGTTGTGTGTGTGTGTGTGTGTGTGTGTGTGTGTTGTGTGTGTGTGTGTGTGTGTGTAAAATAATTATATGCAGAATATCTCAAAACTAAAGATTTTGTAAAGAAAGTAAATGTAACAAAAATTAGTTTAAACAATAAAAGTTTGTATGCGCCTTTTTACTTTTATTGACTTTGAATTTAAAATCAGCTTTGTAAAGAAAAATTAATTCAAAAAAATATTATTTGTTACAAACCAGCTTATTTAGAGGCAATAAATAAAAATATATCTTACAATGTACCAGGTGATTATAATTAAAGTTAAAGTTTCAAAACGCTATAAAAAAGAACCACTGATCAGAATTACGTCAAATTTGAACGGAATGCTATTGAAGAAGGGAAAAAGCGTATGACATTAGAAAAAAATAGTTCCAAATTTTATCAACAGATGGTACTGTAAGCGTCAGAATATGTAAGTGAAAATATCTGTCATGCGCCCGACTCATTTCAATTGTTATAAAAACGCCGGGTACACGACTTTTCCTCATTTCACATCTGAGAATTTCTCCAAAATTGCTTCATTGAAGGATTGCGCTCTGCTTGAAAATCTTTCTTACAAGAATAATGATTGTGCACCAATAGCACTGCAAAAGTTCCGGACACTCAAGGGTATGAAAAAGACGTTGCTCGATGACTGCTCAGAGTTTGGAGAAAATAATGCAAATATATGAAGAGGCAGGTTCGTTTCAAGTGCAGTTTGGTAGAGGGAGGAAAAGAGCTAATTCGACCGTAGTTGAAGAAGTAGCTACAACAGTGCAGGAGGAGTCGAGCGGTGGTTGCAACCGAACGGTGCTGAAGGAATCCCTCGAAAACTCGACAGGCATGTGATCACCACGCAGAAAATTCTACGAAACATCATTCATTGCTATCCATACAAAATTAGCCATGAGCAGGAATTGCTTCTTTCTGACCTGCCGGCAAGAGAGACTTTTGCCTTATAATTTCTTACTCGCATGGAAGTGGACAATAAATGTCCGTGGAAAATTTTGTGGTCAGACGAAGCCCATTTCCATCTGGCAAGATATGTCAATACACCGAATTGCACTCACAACTCAACCACTAACACTTCATCCTTCAAAGGTCACTGTGTGGCGTTTATTTAAGGCAGCATTTATCAAAGGGCCATACTTTTTCGAGGAGACGGGTGCTTTTGATCCTGTTGCCGTTACCATCACTGGTTAGCACTTTGAGTGTCTTTTGCGCAATCACATCATTCTAGATCTTCAACAGCGTGGTTGTGTAAATGGGATCATTTTTATGCAAGAGGTGCTCCTCTGCACGTTGCAAAACCAGTGAAGCAGCTGCTGAAGGGGCATTTTGTAAATGCTAGAGTTGTCAACCGCCATTTCCCTATAGCCTGACTTTCCCGATCCGTGTGACTTCTGGTAGCGGGGCTATCTGAAAGATGTGGTGTTTAGAGCTCCCAATGTACACCTAGCTGAATTGAAATCACGCATTACTCAACACATTCTGAACGTGACCTCAGAGACACTTCGATTATTTGTGGAACATGCTGTTTTTCGATTTAAACTTGTTGCAGACAACGGTGGACAGCATATTGAACATGTTTTTCGCCACTCTCGCGACATTTAAAAAACGATTTTATGGAGATGGACTCTTTTTATGCGGTTTTTGGTCTTGGGACAGTTAAAAACCACTTTTCCCATCCGATGTGTTATGACCTTGCCATGGTGGGTGGACTTACGTAACAAATAATATCACACCTGAACAGTCATGCACACTGAACAGAACACTTGGTTTTTTTGTGTAACTTAAACCTCAGCTGTTGTTTTACGACTCACTGTCATTTCTAAACGAGCCCTTTTTAATTATGATGCTTACAGCACCATCTGTTGCTAAAATTTGGAATTACTTTTTTTCTTGCCATGCTTTTTCCCTCTTCTTCAACAATATTCCGTTCAAATTTGATGCTATTCTGGTCAGTGATTCTTTTTTTATAGCATTTTGAAACTTTAATTTTAATTATAATCATTGTGTATCTTACATTCTTAAGTAGAATAATTGATGATAAAGAATACTCTAAATAAAAAAATTATATTCTTATGAAATAAATATAATGAAATATCCACCCAATTGCATTATGGAATAAATAACTACAACTGGAGGCTCCCTCCTCCTCCTCCTCCCTTCTACGCACGCGTATGTATATAAATAACTCTTGGACACTTTTGTTATCTTGTTTCACTTATACAACCTGGCTTTGCCGCCTATCCGGTATAGTGGTTAGAGACGCTGACTGCTGTGTAGTAGGGCCTTTCGAATCTTGGAGAAGTCATGGATGTTTGCAAATTTGTAGTGACTTTGTGGCAGGGGGTACACTAAATAGCCGTCGAGTCACCTCTTGTGAGGTTGGTGGAAAGAGAAGAGAAGTGGGAGGCCCCCCTGACCACACCTTTAGGGTCTTCTCCTTCAAAATTGAGGTGGAACTGAGCAAAACGTACTGTCACATATATGGTGCTCATAGCTACGGATAACGACAGACGTACATCCAGCCCTTTGCCATGATAAATTTCGTGGGGCTTGATCTGACATCGTCAGGCAGGTGGCATCAGTAACAATAAAACAACCTACCTTTTCTCTCCAAACGTTTGCCGACCATTGCTTTATTCGAATCAAGTGTTTAATTCGAGTACTGGTTTAAGGTGACTGACTACGTTTGAATCCGTGATTTCGAAAAAAACGTGTAAATGAATAATTTTTTTTAATATTTAGTGTCCAGTTTAATTAAATTATAAATACAAAAATGTCTTAAGAATGTTATTGCAAGAAAAAATTAATTAAATTTAATTTTTGGCAAAAAATGAAGGAAATAAAAATGACCTAATTTCTAAATCTCTTCTTTTTAGGAAAATTGCTTCTGTAATAATAATATTTTGCCCATATATAGCTAGGACTTCTATACCGGGGTTAAACTAAGATTTTTGAAATATATTACTTAGAAGTGGATTTTCATATTTCCTTATATCAGAGTAGAGATATTATGACATTATTGCAATTGATCGTAACTTTGCAAATAATATGAATTTTTCAAAACTTTCAGTTCAACCCTTATTTAGAAGGCTGTAGCAAGAACTGATCTCGGCGCTATTTTTTTCCATTTATTTAAAGAGTGAAATACAGTAGAACGCCGTTTATCCGAATCAATTGGGACCGGACACCGTTCGGATACGCGATTGTTCGGATAACCGAAAACCGAACGCGATCCATGCAGTACATGAAACTGGACACTATACGAATATTGAAAATCATCCAATGCAGGAAACGTGCTTGAAGAAAAGGCAAAATAAGTGCAAAATATCGTAATTTCACCTTTATTGTCGAAAATAAATCACTTATTTTTGGTTTGTAACATTGTACACCTTCGTTTTTTCGCTGCAAGGTCTCTGATTCTCTTCAGCAGCAGTAGTTGAGTAGGACAGCATTCTGATTGTTGTTCGTACCACTTCATAGCTGTCTCTAACGCAGCAAACGTGTCAGTATTTGATAGACCCTTGCTACTTTCGATGTTGTTGTCCTCGTCTTCATCCGTTTTCATCGTCGACAGGGTTGGATTCTTCCTGCACGGAAGTCACAATTTCGTCATTCATTTAGCATTTGAAATCCACAGTCTTCTGCATCGCATGCCATCCAGGTTTTCTACATCGACAAAACTCAACCAAAGAGCACGTATACACCTCCTCACTTTGAAACAAACTGAACTAATATTCCGCGCAGATGTTTACCAAATCACACAACTAAAATTCCCCAAATATCCCTCACCTTGAGTTTTCCCGTCACTTTTGGGCTCACGCGAAACAGCTGTTGAGCATTGCACTGTTCGAAAACGTATCCGGACTTTGGTCCAGATATTTGACGCTCCGGATAATAAAACGTTCGGATACGTTCTACTGTATATTAATATTATTATAAAAATTTTTGATCTAAAAAAAATTTCAATATATTTCACGTATTACTTATATGATAGGTTAACAAATTTACCTTTTAAGTGCACATTTCCTCTTTGTTTAAATCAAAGCAAGGATGGGCATTACGTCAATCGCGATAGATTGGTGGACCGCCAAGATATTTTGGGGTAACCACCTTTGTAAAGACCTAAGATGCGCATACTAAAAGAAACATATTTACGAACCGCAGCCGCCAGCTAAAATGAAGAATCGGCTTTTTACAATTGATGTGATTGTGCTTACTAAAGAATATGATTCGATAAATGTGTAGACGACGCATGTGTTTTAATGAATGTTAACGATGATTCTTAAGATGACTACCCAAAATTCGCCGTTTTTGTGAAAATTTTCGAAATTTCTTTTATGCTTTTATTTTATAGCCCATACCATTTTTAGGTTCCAAAAACACTCTATTTTTATTTCTACGATATTTAGAAACAAAGTTATAACATACTAATTAGTAAACCGAAAATGGAGTTTACAAAACCGGAAGTAGATCTCTACACAGAATATTTTTAATATATTGAATTGAAATTTTCAGAGCATGATTTATTTAATTATATCTGTGTTTTGAATCAAAATCTAATCTCTGTGTATATATTTATGTATTTTATTGTTTTTTTATGAAAAAAAATCATTAATTTTTTAAAGAATTGTGTTTTTGCATAAAATTTGGCATATTTAAAAAAACTTTCCAAAGTAATACAAATCTTTTGATTTCCTAACAGACAAAAATGTTTTATTCACGTATTGTATAAATATTACTTGAATACATGTATAAGAATTTTGTGTAACTATAATTTTTCATCAAAATTTCATTAAAAACGGCAGTTTGTAGTCTATAAAACTCTCTAGAAAACAGCAAAAGGTTAAAAAAAAAGTCCGAATTAGTTAAACATGAAGCTAAAGAGATTTTTGACCTATAAATATGGTGAGTATAAAAAAATGTACAATTAGTAGAAATTTTTTTATACTGTATTAAAATTTTTAAATGCATTTTCTGAGAAGCTATGTTTTTTCAATTTTTTTTGCTTCACGGTAAAGTTCACTACAGGATTTCTTTTTAATATATTGAATTGAAATTTTCAAAAAATGTTTTATTTAGTTTTATTTCTAGTATAGATTATTATCTAATATCTGTGTATATATTTATGCATTTATTGCACTTTTTTGTTGGAAAACAACATGAATTTTTTGTAAAAAATTGAGTTCTTGCATAAAAAATGACATATTTCAAAAACTTTCAAAAGTATTACAAATCTTATAGTTCTAAGCACAGATAATGATATTATTTATGTATTGTATAAATATTATTCAAATATAATAATCAGAATTTTCAACACAAGCCTTAGCTTAACTGTAATTTTTCACTAAAATTTCAATCAAAATTCCCAATCTATCCAAAATTATTTTTAATATTGTGGAAATTGTACTTGAATTCCTAGTTTTATGCTCCATTTCAAGTGAAAAAGTGTTTATTTAGTTGAAAATTTATATATTTAAAAAAAAGTGCTCCGAAGATAGTCGCATACCTTAACACGTTCACTGCAGTTGCAGGGGGGAAAGCGATGCCAGCCGTTTAAGGGCACTTTTCCCAACACGTCTACTAAAAAGGAGAATAAGTGCTGATGATCAGTTCTTCCCGCAACAGCATGGGATTGGCTGTTGAGACATCCTCCCACATCCCGCGTTTCTACGGGCTCGGGTTTTAGCATTGATGTCATGTTCCGCGATGGCACGAGACTTGACAGCGAACGAATCAAGTCAGTGCTTCTCAAACTTTTAATATTTCCGACCCATTAATCAATCGCCCCCCCCCTCCATACAATATAAATGTATTGAATTCAATAATAATATACTTTGACGCCATAGCTACAACACGACTTTAACCTTTTAACATGCGTATATAAACGCCTCAGCCAGTGCGTTAATAGTCCTGGACGTAAAAATATGATTTTCAAAAGTACGATATTTCCTGTGCACTGCTATCTTTAAAATTATTTTTAAGTGGTAGTATATCAGTGCAAATGTGTATTTTATTTCTTATAATGTCATGAAGTATTTTTTGTTTGCTTTAAGTAAATTAATAATTTTTAAAATATTCTTTTGTTTTCAATTTTTCAATATGCCTGCGCCCCCCTCATTGGGCTATCACGCCCACCCACCCCCTTAGGGGCACGCCCCCCCCCCCTGTTTGAGAAACGCTGAATTAAGTACACTGCTGGCCACCGTAAATGCAACACCAAGAAAGACTAGAGATAGCACAACAAAATTTATTTTGTAGATAACATGGTGACCAAGTATCAAGTGATTAAATTTATAGACTTCTGTGAAGAGTGGTTCCTGCCGGAATCAGTAACCAGAGTAGCCGCCATTGTTGGAGATCACCGCTGCCTCACGCCTCGGCATTGATTCAAAGAGACTTTGGACGTGTTCTTGGGGTACAGCAGACCAAGCAGCTTCCACACGTTGCCAAAGTGGATCTGGTGTGGCAGCTAGGGGTGTAATCTGGGTCAATCGTTGAGCAACCATGGACCACATGTTTTCTATCGGTGAAAGATCCGGAGAACGAGCCGACCAGAGAAGCAATTCAGTCTGGTGATTGACGAAGAACCTTTGGACAATGCGTGCCACGTGTGGTCCCGCATTATCTTGTTGAAATATGGCTGTGACCAAGCCCTGAAGTAAGGAAGGACAACTGGCTCCAACACCTCAGAAATGTAGCGCTGGCTGTTAAAGTACCGGCAATGCGTACTAGAGGAGTGCGAGAGTGATATCCAATACCACCCCATACCATAAAACCCGGTGCAGGACCAGTGTGGCGGTGTATAACGCAGCTGTTCAGCATTCTCTCTCCACGGTGTCTCCACACTCGAATCCGACCATCGTGGTGTTGCAGATAGATGCGTGACTCGTCAGTAAAGACAACTTCATTCCATTCTGCCACCCACATCCTTCTTTTATCGCACCATTGGCGCGGAGACGTCTGTGGTTCTGCGTCAAGGGTAGACCAAGCAATGGACGTCTTGCGGACTGACCACTGTGCTCTAGACGGCGTCGAATAGTACGCGCAGACACTGAATGATGCGTTACAGACTCAATGTGCTGTGCTATGGTTCGTGATGTGACTGAGAGATCCGTAAGTGCCATGCGCACAATTTGCCTGTCCTCACGTGAAGTGGTGCACTGAGGTGGATGCGATTGACCACGTCGATCCGTCGTACCCTCCTGCATCCAAAGATCACATATCCGCATTACAGTTGTTTGGTTTCGTCCAACACGACTACCGATTTCCCTGAAAGCTAATCCACAATCTCGGTAGGCCACTATCCTTCCTCTGTCGAACTCGAATACTTGATCAAAAGCTGATAGCTGTTTTCTACGAGACATAACTGATCGTTTTTTGAAAAACCAGAAGAAAATCACAATTGCCGAACTTGAAATCGTCGAAATCTCCAAGCCTTAAATAGCGCTTTGAGGTGGCGCCACAGGCGTGCGTGATGTGTGTCTGAGCTGAAATTCTAATCATTTGCATATATCACCTTCGCTAATGCATGTTGTAAATTTCATGTTATTTGCGGCTTCCTTCAGGGTGTTGCTTTTACGGTGGCCAGCAGTGTACATACATCGATTTCAGATTCATTCGGTTCACATATGCTCCCTGCTTGCTGCATTGAATACGTCCACTCTCCACGGTCTAGCAGTCGTTCATAGTTGCTCAAGTATTCAACTTGACATTTTTATGTTACTTGTGTTTTTATAGAAAAAATAGAAAGCTATCATATTTTAAAAGAGAGGTACACTGTCGAAAACAAGTGTTGGGAAAAGGATGCATACAACTTTGTAATGGGTTCTATTAGGGTTTCTCTTGGGTAAAATACTCTTAAAACTGTGGTTTTAGTTGAAAACCGCTTTCCGTAGGGAGAACTTGATTTTATGCAAATGCAAGCTTCTATTTAAGTGCTAGTCGTGGAGTAAGCGGAGTGATGGTTGAAAATTGACTCTAGGAAGAAAGCATAGAGTGAGCGACCTGTGGTCGCACTTAATATTAGTAATCAAAGAAGGAGAGATTAAGAGAAAGAGAGCCGTCCACCTTACGGCTGAGGATTAGGCAAGTAATGTATCAAGAACGTTCAGGAGAATATATAAGTGCTCATATTTATATTATAAGATTAATAATGTTGATTGTGCTCCTAGGGTTTAGTTATCAGAATGCATTCTCAGTAATTCTCAAAAAGTCTAATATGTGTTAAAAGAAATAAAAGTGTTTAACTTAAGAAATGTCTGATTCTTACTCGAACTCTCTCACACCCGCGATCAAAGGATCGCGATAACTTTAATACAGAATGGCCACACTTACGCCACTGGGTGGGCCACAACACCTTAAAAATATTAAAAGTAGCCTGTACCCTGGAAAAATCCGGGTAAGTGCAATTTCTTGTTTGCCTTTATTTTATTAATAAACTTATTTAATTTGCTGTTATACCGTGAAAAAAAAGAAACAGAAACTCATTAAAATATTACTTTAATATACTCGAAGTAATTCTTCCTAATAGAAAAAAAAATCTTTCTAAAGTAGGGCCTTTAAAATTACAGTTGAAAAATGACTGCATGAAAACTACTCTTTCTCCTTCAAAATTAGAATTAAAATCTATCACTTTTCAGACTAGTTATTACTGTCAGATGACAATCAAATTTTCCTAGAATTTTTCCGACAGTTCAAATTATTTTTTTTCATCGTTTATATTAAATTCTTTTTTTTATCTATATGAATAACCTTGGGTTTTACTGAGTATATAATAGTTCAATACTTTTCAAAGAAAAGTCAATGTTCTTTAATGGTTTTACAGTATTTGGAGATGATTCATCAGATTCTAGGTCAAAGTTTTGAGCTTCCTAGACTCTTACGTTTTTCCAGATATTTGAGCAATTTAGGTATGTTCCATAATTCTAGCTCATAATTTTTTAGCACAGAAATAGAGTTTTGTTTTTCATTTATGCAGAAAAATAACGAGCAATTTCGTTGCTTGAATCGGAAATTTCCAAACACCCGGATCTAAACGAGCCACTCAAATCGCCATTTTGAATCTCCCAAAACAATTAATATGGTTTTGTTTTAAAAAATGAAGTGGGAATGCTTTGTAAAATGATATTCATGAAGGTTTTACTCCTTATCAACTAGTTCCTCTTCAATTAACCTTGTTCTAAGACGATGCCATTTTTTCGTTTATCCTCTTAGAAATGAAAACAAAAATAAATTTAAATGAAAATTTGACACAAAGTTAAAATTTGATTCATGCAAATACACATGTATTGTTATGAGGCTCTCTAACGAGTTTCATCGATCAGAAAATTTTTCCAGGTTGGATTAGAAATCTACATATTTCAGATTCCACACAGACAAAAATGACCGCTGCAGCCTTGAGTTCATAGTACCGAACTCGTGGTTGGAGTGTTGCGGGTTGAAATCTTGGTATCATTAAAGACCTGCTGTGGAGAGCGGCTGGTGCACGCTCAATCTATCGAAGCTCTATGTCGTCCTATTGTGTGTAGTTATGAGAGTGGAGTTATGAGAAATAAGCAATAATCCTTAAAATAAATATAAATGCGCAAGAACCTAGACAATTTATACCTGGATATATTCCTGTAAAAAGAAAATAATATTTTTAAACTCATATTCTTAAAAATTTTCACTTTTAAGATAGACGAATAGATTTTAGACTAGATTGTTTAAATTTTGAAAAATAAATAAGTTCAAAAGTCTTATTATGGTAGTAAATAATAGTAATTATTTCCAATGATTCTATTAGATTTTATTGAACAGTCAGGAATTATTTTGAAAAATCAAACCATTAATATACTAATTTTAATTAAAAAATTTTCACTACATTTTTAATGCTGGGAGAAAGTTGTTCCACAAATTTGTAAATATATTTTCTCTCATTAAGAATTTTTTTTTTTTTTTTTTTTTTTGAGTAAGTTGTTGATGCATCGCCAATTCTAGGATTCTTGCAAAATATAATAAAAAGAAATATTTTTTATTGGTTCAAGGTAAATGAATCTAATCACGACTGCAATTAAATTTTATTATATTGCTCATCTGATTGGCTCCTTTAGTTATCGTTGCAATTTATCGTAGCCAATCAGGTATTTCTAAAACTAGGTATAAAAGTAGCCCTATTAATTAAATCCAGTCTTTACAGAAGAATGAATTTGACCGAAGAATAATTTTATATCATGAAACTTCATGGAATTTGTCCGAAAATCAAGACAAACTTCTTCAATTTGGATCGGCATTCTCTGTAGCTGACACTGGAGGTAAGTATGAATATAAATTATTTATCTATGGGCAACTGGCAGCAGTAATAACTTTTCTCAGTTAATTTTCATTACGTTTTACAAACTTTATTCTCATTTTCTGTTCATCTTTTTAATTTTTGAGATTAATTAAGCCACAAAATTGAAGTTGGAAGTTGTTTGCATGAATAGGAATTGAAATGAAGATTTTTTCATCTGCGTTTAAGATAAACAATTATATATAGTGAAGGTGTTTTTCTGTCTAAAAGTAGCCAAATCTGTACCTAAGCCTACGATTAAGGAGAACGCAATAAAATAATCCAAAGGATTCTTATACTTGAATTTATAATATTTAAAAAAAATTCAGCAGCATTGTTGCTATAAATTATTTTGCATCGAATAAATTTTTTTTAGGTATCCGACTAGTTAGAAGCCATGATTTTGAAAAAGCGTGTAAATGAATAATTTTTTTGAGATACTTAGTGTCACATGAATCAGAATGCACATATAAAATTGTCATAAGAATATCAATGCAATAAAATTTATTTAAGTGCAATTTTTTGGCAAAACAATGACGAAAAAATAACGCATTTTTGAAATGTTCTCCTTTGATGGAAAATGGTTATAATAATTATAATATTTTGTTTATGTATAGCTAATGTACAAAACTTGAAAAAGGATTTGTGGCCGCGGTAGCCTAGTGGTCAAGGTCACGGACTCCCGGCAGGCGTGTCGTGAGTTCAAGGCTAGTGCGGCTGAAGACCCGTCGTGTAGGGGAGGGATGCACGTAAAGTCTGTCGACAGCTCAAATGTCTACCGTTGGTGTGGTGTGGTAGTTAGGACAAGGGTGCCAGCTCAGGTTTTGTCTTCGTCCATTAACCATGTATCAGAATTACGAGATGCATGGTCAATAGCCCTCGCGTGTAGCTCTATAATACGACATTAATATACACTTATTACCTCCTCGAACAAGGATATTTGAAATATAAAATTTAGAAGCGGATTTACTCATATTTTGATGCATTAGAAATTTTCACATAAAACATCGATTATATTGCTGCAATTAATAGAGTAACTCTGAAAATCATACGAATTTTTTAAAAATCCTAGTTCGGACTCTGTTGAGCAATTTTTTTAAAGCTATATCTATAGGTAAAATATTATTAAGGAAAAAATTTTCTTCAAAAGAAGAATGTTTTAAAAATAAGTCATTTTTCCCCTTTTTTGCCAAAAAAAAAATTGTATATAAATAATTTTTTTTAAGCAAAAATATTCTTAAAGAAATTTTATATGTATATTTTAACTCGGATGACAGTAAATGTCAAAAATATTATTCATTTGCACTTCCAAACACAGTCAGTGATGTTTAATTATTTGCTTTATTTCATGTATTTAATTTACCTTTCTTAAGAAAATCTATTGCTCTGAATCCATTTATATATTATTGCATTTAATAGATTATATATATATATCATTTTATGTAATTCATAGTTCTTTGATAAATAATGACATCCATGAAATATTAATAGGTTTGAATTTAAAATATTTAAAGGTTTGAGATTAAAATATTTTGTGTATTTTACCAATTTTTGAGATGTCTTTTACAAAAATGAAGCATTTCCTCACATTTAATGAAGGTACAACAAAATCCGGAGTGTATAACGCGCATTTTTAACACAAAAAATAAGTCTGAATTTTTAGGGGTGCCCGTTATATGCCGGGTATAAAAATGAGAGCTTTAAAAATAAAAAGATGAGTATAGAAAAATTAATTAGACTTTTGCATATAAGGAAATACTGTTTATTTACAAGAAATGACATTCCTTATGAACTTAAAGAGTTGCAATTGTTGAAGTATGCTATTTTTTTTTTCCAAAACTTGGGATAAGACCTCGAATAAATGACTTCGGAATTTAAGAGCACTGCGCGCGTATGTTTCAGGTACTCTTCGTAAAAAAGGAGGTGCGCGTTATACGGCGAATATACCTAAAAACCATAAGTTGCAGCTTGAAAGTATAGATGCGCGTAAAACGGCGGTGCACGTTAAACGCCGTACTTTACGGTGTGTAAGAAGGGTGTCTGGTAATTAAGTACCATTGCGTTCTACCACAACCGCAGTGGTAGTTTTGCAGTTCAGCGCTTGCGCATACGTGTCTCTGGCTGATTGTCAGTACAGTGACGTAATTACAGCCGGATTGTGTTGTTTTCACACGTGTTAAAGAGTGTTCAAATTAAGAAAGACAATTGCCGATCCTGCCTACTGTGAAGTTCGTTCTGTAATCCGTTTTTTGAACGCAGGGAATGTCAAGCTAGTTGAAATTCGTCGCCAACTTGTGGAGATGTATGGTGAAAATGGAATGAAGTTGGAGCGAGAGTTCAGTGATGGGTAAATCTATATTCATGACTTACCACGGAGTAGGCAGGACCTTCTGTTGTTCTGTTGTCAGTGATGGTTTGGTTGAAAAAGTTAATAAGAAAATTCCTGAAAACAGACGGTTCACGATAAGATTGCTTTCTAGTAAGTTTCTTCAAATTTAAAAAAACTGTTCGCTGGCCCTTTTGATTGAGGTTGCAAGTGAATTCTGTTTGCGATTTGTGCGGCGTTCTCAGAATATGTTCAAGGTACCTATGTGTCAACTAAAGGAAACATTTAGTCCTGAGTGTTATGCAAAATTTCAATAGCTATATTAATAAACATATTCAAATCAAATTGATTCCAGATATTGGTATAAAAAGTGTATATAATACATCGTAACCAGTGGTAATATATTATCATTTATCAATGTCATAAGTCCAGTGGCGTAACGGAGAATATTTGGCCGTCCCTGCAAAGTCAAGTTTTACCAGGGGCGTAGCTACCGCAGTATCTGCCGTATCAATGATACAGAGCCTCCACACTACAAGGACCCAATGCGTGTAATATTTGGACATTTTTAAATAATTTTTCTGTGATCTTTTTTTTATCTTTAAAACCCCCCCCAAACAATTTTGATGCAGGGTCCACCCAAGACTAGCTACGCCAGTGACTACTGTATGAGTTTTGAATCGGACAGGAAATCCCTTTCTTATCTCATTCCACTCCACAACGCAGGGGATATCTTAAGATTTTAACGATTATGTTACATTTGTGAGAAAGGACGGACTGCCAACTTGTGCAATTGAACTTGAGGAAAGTGTTGATACGTCGGAGTCAACGCATAGAGACTCTGATGTAGAAATTGATAGTAAAACTCCTATTAAAACTGTTACTTTTTCTAATGGATTGTATCGTTTGGAAACTGTGAAAACATATCTGCAAATCCAGCATGATGTAAATGATGCAATATTTTGTGGTCTGCATAAAATCGAAAAAGAACTCTTTTGAGCCAAGAATCAAAAAGATTGTCGAACATCTATTAGTCAGTATTTTAAAATCTCCAATAAACTGGTGGTTAATAATCAATTGACTAATAACATTTTTAGCTGTTGAATAAAAGGTATGTAATTTCTAACTGTGAAGATTTTTTGAGTCGTGGCTTTTTTATAATTTCCAAAAGGAAAGTGCAAAAAAAAATGTGTATTTTGTTCGACTTTATTTTAATTTTTATCCAGGACGATTTAATTTTTATCCGACTGTATTTTAATTCTTATACGGCTACCACCGTATCAATGATACGGGACCCTGAAGCTACAGGGGCCCCAACATGTGTAACTACAGTCCCATTAACAGGGTTTCCATATCTAAAAAAGGGCCCTGAAGGAATTTTGATATAGGGGCCAATGGGTTTTACCTTTAATATTTGATAAATTGGTTAAATACGTACTTGGCGTCAATCAGGCTGTGGGCCTTCTATAACCCTGCCCCCCCTCGCAATGCGGGGGTGTACTCTACGCTACTGCACAACTGCCAGAGTGCGTATATTGTTTCCCTCTGGTGGAGAATCGAAAACCATAAGAAAGGCTTCTTGAAGTCTGGTTTGTACCATTGTGCGGGAATCTCTCCCATTGTTGTTGTTTTTTTTTAAATATATATTTTCATAGAACATGGAACTCTGAAAAAACCAACGTGGGGCGCCTTTATAGCAGCTGTGATTAATCAGAAATCATTCAATAAGCACAAATTATCAATATCTCTAGACTAATATACTTTCTTTCCTATGTGTGTGTGTGTGTGCGCGCGCGCTTAAGCATTCTTCTAACTACTAAATTGTATATAGAGTTCTATATATTATGTATCTAAGAAAAACCTACGTGTGGAGGGATTCCCGTGCGGTGAACATTAGATCTCGAACAGTTTATATAATTAGTCACTCTCTTGTGGTTTCCGTTCCTTTGCCAGAGGGAAATCATAGAAACACTATCTGGAAACACTATCTCATATTCTATTGTAAATTTTAGTGCTGTAATGCTTTTAAAATAGTTCTAGGAATATTGTATAATTAATCCTTAAAATAGTGTAAATAATTTATTTCTGGATGTTTAATACGCTAATATTACATTTTGCTTCATTTCTTTTATAATAAAAATTGTTATATTTGTAAGCAACACTGTCCTATACATTATAATGGAACTTCAATCGAAACTTGTTGAAACTTTGGCAATACAGCCAAGTTGGCATGATTTTTGGTGACCAAATTTGGCGACTTGGCTATCATATGGATGATTCTAGAAATTACTGGAGAAATATATTAATATCACGATCTATGATGTAAGCGTTATTTCGAAAAAGATCCGGGCAGCCTATAAATAGGAGTTGCTCGCTGAAACCTGAGTCTGTATTGCTTTGACTATTGAAGAGTAAACACCATTTAGTCTTGCAAGTAAACTTTACGTGCTTGTATTTTCAGACGCTGATAGCAGTGTCTGAATGCTGCAATATTCTTGTTTTTAAAGATTATTTTTCGACAGTAAATTTTCATTACTCTTAGAAAAAGTCTAGCTCTTTGAGACTTATAGAGCATTGAAGAGCATTGAAGGAAACAAAGCTGCATCACAGTAGTCATTTGAGCTGTCATCAATCGCAGAGAAATATGAAACAATTTCACGAACACTTAGCTGGCAGATATACACCCGATTAACGGATTGGCAGAACAGAATGCACGAGCAGTAGAAAGATTGTTTCGCGAAAGGTATTCACAGAGATGCACCTGACTACCAGATGCTTGCTAATTTGCATCTCATTTTGTGACGGTATTCTTTGAAGATGGTGCGAGTGTAATGGTTTGTTTTCACGTTGCACAACACTATGGTTACTACCGTGAGATCCTCCCTACGGCTCGTACGATGGTACTCGGATTCCTTCTAAAGATATCCGACACATTTTGTTCTGTGCTGGAAGTTCGAGTCACTCGTAAATACCCTCACTATGCATATTGTCTCGTAATTATCCATATTTATACAAATTGTGATACAAAACATCTGGCGGTCTGGTGTATCTCTGTGGGTACCTTACGCGAAACAATCTTTCTGCTGCTGGTGTATTTCATTCTGTCAATATATTAATCAGGTGCATACCTGCCAGCTAGGTGCTCGTAAAACTGTTCCATACTTCTCTGCGAGTGATGATAGTTCAACTGACTGCTGTAACGCAGCTCTGTTTCCTCCAACGCTCTTGTGAACAACGTAACCTAGCATTGACCCTTTCGATCATGGGTTGCTCTTTAAAATTTGTCCCAATAATCCTGGGACACCCTGTAGATCTATATCGGTGAGGCAAAAAGTGATCTATACTTTCAGTAAATGTTTCAAGTTGCAACATACTTCTGGGAAATTAGTTACAGATTAGTTACGATACAATTTTATCCAAAAACTTGGATGGAATGAAAGTAAATTGAACATATCTATCGTCTGTCATTTATTCCACACAAAACTGTGTACATTATAAGCGAATGGTCATCGTTGAGAACTGGCTGGCGTTATTTCTGTCGAATCATGTGTTTGAATCCTGGGTCTACTGAAGACTCACCATGGGTTTGATGCTCGTTACGTCTGTCGGGGATCAGAATCTTCCGGGTTTTGGAAATTTGCAGAGTAGTGTCCCAATTCAGGTGTCGTTCTCGTTACTTGACCGTGATTTAAAATTACGTGGTTTGTCCATAACTAATCCAGTGTAACTTCTGGCACGACGTTAATACACAATCATGGTTCAAGTGTAGTATGGGGGGCCTTTGGATTTGGCTATTTTTCTTTGGATTTGGCGATTTTTATACGGATATTATGGTGAGATAATGAATTCATTCTGTCTTCCAGACATTTATCGCTAAGTGAAGTATCTTGGCAATCGATGTTAGTCGCCAAAAGAAATTGACATAGCCAAGCCCTCCCCCCCCCCTATACAACACTTTAACCCACAATCATATACTCATAAAATTATATACTTTTAGATATTATTGTATCTTTAAAAACACAAATCTTTGAAGGATTTTTTATTGTATATCAATGGCAAATTTATATTGAACTGGGAATGGAATGAATGGGGGGGGGGTCGCAAATTTCTGAGGGAGGCATGTGGTGGCTTAGTAGTCACAGGTCCCGATCTCATGGCTAGTGTGTCATGTGTTCGAACCCTGTGACCCTGAAGACCCGCCTTGTAGAGGAGTTAAAGTAAATTAAACTGTTGGGGTTTTAGCATGTTGTGATAGTTAGGAGAGGGGATGCCAGCTCATGTGTCGAGAGAGAGAGAATATTAACGTCGCACTGATTAGCAACACGAGGGATTTGGCGACGGTCCGCGTAATTTTGAACCATGGTCAAGTGACGTGGACGACACCTGAGATGGCACCCCCTCTCCTAACTACCACACCACACCAACGGGAGGACGTCTGAGCTCTCAACAGATTTAACGTGCATCGCACCCCTACACGGCGGGTCTTTAGTGGTACTAGGATCAAACTCATGACATGCTAGCCATGATCCTATGCCTAGACCACTCGGCCACCGCGGCCGCCCCAGCTCATGTGTCACTCTCGTCACTTGACCATGGTTTAAAATTACGAGGTACGTCGCCAATAGCTTTGTGTTGCATTGTAGTGTTTCGTTAATAAAACACTCGTTCACTCGAGTCTTCGTATACAATATAATGCCTTTAAATTTCGATCTTAAAATGTTTCTGGTCTTCCTTCACGCTCCGTGTCAAAATCACTACTTTTGAACCTTCGATATATGGTACCCATAAGCATATCACAGCAATCGATGACCTTCAGGTGCCTTTTCCTTCAAATGGAGGCAGTGAAGTAAAGCTCTCTACAAATATCATTTCGTCGGCAGGAAAGTCAACACATTTAAAATTTTAAAAATTCTGTTGGTTATACTTGGACAAAATAAGACGTACTAAAAACATAAGCTTAATTATAACGCTTTAATGTGAAAGTGTTTAGGTCGCAGTCCAGTGTGACAATAGTAACGTTCTCTTTTGTAAAACCTTTAAAAATTACTTGTACCTCCCAGTAAATCAGATGAAAAGAAAGTAAATTTTAATATCCTTAAGAGCTCAGAGCTATGAACCAGTCACTTGGAAGAAAAACAGCTAGTCGCCATCCCGAAAATAGTAAGTGCAGCTTCCGCGTATATACGACCCTTATTTAAGAATCCAGAGATAATTCTAAAATCGTATAAAGTATTTTATTTGATACAAAAACAAAAATAATGGAATAGTAGTAATTTAAAAAACAAGCAAATAATACAAAAATAAAATTTGGCATAAGCCTGCACTAAAGAATAAATTGAGTCACACACACACACACACACACACAAAAAACTTTTTAACCCATAGTAAGTCCAATTAATCGTTAAAACGAAGTTTAATAATCAGTCAGTTAACCAGTTAAAAAGCAGATAAAAATAATTATTTGTAATATACCAAGTCGGGGTAATTCACTGCTTATCGTAACACGATATGAAATATTCATATTTTTCGGGATAGCAGTGGTACATTGAAAACTGGAATCATTGATTTCAGTAACATTTCAATAGATGAAAGTAAGTAATGTACCCAATTATTATTTAAGTTTTATTGATCTATACACATTACATGCACATGTATAGCAATACTTCATCACACAAAATAGTCAAACCCCGCAATAGAAAGTCGTTTATCCGAATCAATTGAGACCGGACACCGTTCGGATACGCGATTGTTCGGATAACCGAAAACGGAATGCGATAACACTATACGAATATTGAAAATCATCACATGTGGGAAACGTGCTTGAAGAAAAAGCAAAATAGGTGCAAATCTCGCAATTTTACCTTGATTGCGGAAAATAATCACTTATTTTTCGCTGTACTTATGTACACCTTCGTGTTTTCGTTGCAAGGTCTCTGATTATCTTGAGCAGCAGTAGTTGAGTAGGATAACACTCTGATTGTTCTTCGTACCACTCCATAGCTGTCTCTAACGCATAAAACGCGTCAACATTTGATGGACCCTTGCTACTTTCGCTGTTGTTGTTGTCCTCGTCTTCATCCGTTTCATCGTCGACAGGGTCGGATTTTACTTGCACGGAAGTCACAATCTCGTCATCATTTAGCATTTAAAATCCACAGTCTTCTACGTCGCATGTCATCCAGGTCCTTACATCAACAAAAGAGCACGTATACACCCCCTCACTTGGAAAGAAACTGACCTTATATTCCACGCATATGTTTACCAAATCACACAACTGAAATTCTCCAAATATCCATCACCTTAGGTTTTTCCGTCACTTTTGGCCTCACGCGAAACAACTGTTGAGCATTGCACTATTCGAAAACGAATCCGGACTTTGGTCCGGATATTTGACGCTCCGGATAATAAACGTTCTGATAAACGTAGTTCTACTGTATATCATATAATTAATCATAACTACAGACACATAAACGCAGGAGTGCAAAAACTATGAATCATTTTGAAATAGATTACAATAAATTCAAATATATAATAAGATTTACGCAGAAAAATATAGTAATAAGCTTAGGAAAATTATTAGTAAGCAAATGGCCAACTATAAGAAGTACAAGTAAATTTTAAAGGATTTTTTTTGTGTGTGGGAAAATATAAAATTCATGTATTGTGCAAAAATGATGCATAGATTTTAGCACACAAGTATCGTCCTCTGTTTTAACTGCTTTAAAATTTACTTGTACCCCATATAAATCAAATGAAAAGAGAGTCAATGTTTAAAAACTTTGAGCCCTTAACCGGTCGCTAAGGTAAAAAGCAGCTCCCTTAGTAACCTAAGGATGAATAAATCGGATGAATAAATGGAGCCTCAAACCCTTCCAGGTTCTAACCTCCAATCTATGTACTTTGAACGACCGAGATACTATTGACCCTTGTTCTTTGTTAAAATAATTTACTTAGAAATAAAATATAAAATTTGAAATATTTAAAATAATTTGAGCTGAGAATGCAGCCCTCTCGTATAGACTACACCTTATGCAAGATTTCAGAGATAATTATATAAATTCACGTGAAGTACTTATGATTCTTTATCAAAAACAATACGAGAGAAATGAAAATTTTTCTTTTAAAACAAATATTACCCAAAGAAAAGCATGCAGATGTTAATAAAACAAGTCAAATAACTTTCTAAACCCATAATAAATAAAAGTAATTCTTATAACAAATTTTAAAAATCAATCGCTTAGGACCCTTTCACATTAGCCAATTTGTGCCGCACATAAAAGAAGGAGCAGAAAGTCGGAAGATAGTTATGAATAGAAAACTCCCAGGTTCCTGTCACTCTTTGCTGTGCCATTTTTTCAAGCTCTTTTGAAAATCACGTTCTCCTTCCCACTAGTTGACTCAACTAAAAAGATATTGTGGAAGCTACAATCTTCACACGTGGATTGAAAACGGAAAAAGCTGTTTATTGCATCTTCGGACTGAATCGTTCTACCGATGAGTCCGGTACTCCCCTTTCAGTCAACTTAGTTTCAGCGCGTGTGAAAGAAATTTTCTCCCCTCTTCATACTAGAGATGTGGTAACGGGAAGCGCATTGACTGGCACAAACTTCCTCGTGTGAAAGTGGCTTTAAGGAAACGCCATGTACTAAAAATATATTGTGGAAGCTAAGCTCTTTCCTCGCGGCTACTAGCGTATTCAAAATAGAGAAAGCTTTTATTACTTCTACAGATTAAATTATTTTACCGACACTCCCTTTCCAATTAAAGCTTGTGAAAGGAATTCGCTCCCTTCTTCACACTAGAAGAATAATGACCGAACGAAAGTTGACTGGATTAAAGTTACTTCGAATGAAACCTGGCCTTAAACAACTAAAAAAGCTTGATAAAAATAATAATCAATAGTATATCAATTTGAGTAATTCACTGCTTATCCAAACATGATATGAAAATTGGCATATTTATGAGAATAGCAGTGGTACATTGAAATCAATGTGATTCCAGAAACATTTAAATAAATAAAAGTAAGTATTGTACCCAGTGGGCTATATTCTCAGATAAGTAGCACCAAATTTGGAATCACGTTACAAATATTAACCCATGAATTTTATTA
Organism: Trichonephila clavata; assembly: GCA_019973975.1. Classification (NCBI taxonomy): domain Eukaryota; kingdom Metazoa; phylum Arthropoda; class Arachnida; order Araneae; family Nephilidae; genus Trichonephila; species Trichonephila clavata. The sequence continues at coordinate 107,660 of BMAO01001583.1, read as the reverse complement.
GAATGTAAAATTCCCAAATGTAAGTTACTGTATATTGCGCTTTAACTGTATCTCATAATATACATTTAATATAACGTATTTTATACATTATTCTTGAATACCTATATTAGGAAGTAAATTTTCTAAATGTTTTATGTAACTTTTTATTGTAGTTTTTTTGTATCATTAAAGTTTGCTAAATCTCTTATAGTAGTTACTTGTGATTGTATTAATTTAATACATTTATCAATAGTATTATTTAAAACCTTCTTTTAGGTGAGCTATAAATCGTTTTCTATTTTAATCTGTGGGCTCCTTTTAAGGGGTCTCAGGACTCTTAACATATATCTGTGCACTCGAAAAAAATATCCTTCTTCAAACCAATGTAACTTAGCAATAAAGCAAAACAATCATTTGAAATTTTTATCACATGATAATCACATATATTTACATTCGTTCTCAAACTTCCGGAGAATTTGAGAAAAATTTTTGAAATTTATAAGGAAATAAAAATTGGACAATTTTTCAAAAATTTGAAAATTAGTATTTTACAGCGCGCTAGATTCTAAAGTACAAAATTGACCAAAATTTACAAAATTAACTTTACTTGGTATAAAAATGTTCACTTTCGAAGTTATATTAACTTTTAAAAAATTTAGAGAAAAAAAAATATTTTTTAAATACAATTACAACGAAAATTTTAAAATTAAAAAAAAATTAATTAAAATTCAAATAAAAACAATTTTGTTAATTTTTTTTTTGAAAATTGAAGTATAAGTTATGAAGAGCCATATTTTGAACACGTGTATGAAATTTCAAATCGATATCATAAATAGTTTCTGAGAATTTCTGCGCGCAAGCTAAAATTTGTTGTTTTGAGAAAAATGAAGTTAAAGATACGAAAGAGATAGGGATTTTGTTTAAATTTTTCAGGTTATTTCTCAATAACTTCGGAACTTTTTACAGTATCAACAACATTTTGGTATCAAAATGCTCAGATATGTTAAGGCTTTAACATATATTTTTTTCAAAAAATTGAAAAATTTGCAATTTAAGAGTCCTTAGAGACCTTAAACTGTTACAACTACATAGCTATTTCTAGTTGCGGTAACCTAGTGGTCAAGGTCACAGCCTCGTGGCTGGCGTGTCATGAGTATGAGCCTTGCATGAGTATGAGCGATATACGTTAAATCTGTCAAGGCTCAATGTACTCCCACTGGTGTGATGTGGCAGTTAGGAGACGGAGTAGCCAACTTAGGTGTTGTGCTCCTCACATGATCACAGTTCAAAATTACAAGGTCCGTCGCCCTTAGCCCTCGTGTAGCTTTATTGAGCGCCTTTAATGCAACTCTCGCTTTATGTAGCTGTTTACTCGTTTATGTCCTGATTTATCTCATTGTTCTGAAATACAAAATAGTATATTTTGATAATAATAATTTTCCTGATTTATCGTTAAATCAGGAAAGTTTATTCTAAAAGATTAAAATTAAAGGTACCTATTCAAATTTAGAAGCCTTTTTTTTTAAATACCTGGGAGAGAAACATGGACAAATATTTTGCTATTATTTTTATTGTTTCTAAATAATATATATTAATAAGTTTACCTATCATAAGTTTATAATTTTTCTTGATTTTGAAAGAAATATTAGATTTGAATTTGCTTGAAACTGTATTTTATTTTAATGAATGTACATTATTTAGGTGAAATAGTATATGTATAACTTATTGTTTTATAGCTTGATTAAACTTGTTTTGTATTTCAAAATGGATTATAGTTGTAATCAGTAATGATTTCAATCCATTTGAAAAGGATAAACAAATTAAGGAAATTTTCCTTTGATTTCTAACAATTATTAATTATTGATTTGTAAGGTAATAAAACTTAATGTTACTCTTTTAAAATTATAATAAGATATTTTAAGAGAGAATCTATTATTTGAAAAGTAAAAGAAGTTTCATAAATATATCATTAATTTTATATATATATATTTGGATTAACATTCGTATTAAATGCATTTTTGTACAACTTATGGAATTACGTATAGTAAATTGTGTACTGATCTAAATATATAATAAAATGATTTATTAGTATTCTATAAACGTTTTTGAAATAAACGCTAAGTTTCTACAAACATCTAAAAAAAGAAGTTTACTACTGGAAAATAGTGTATATAGATTATTAAAAGTTGTTTTAATATGTTAGTTTTGATAAATGTTGATGGTTACCTGCTAGTGAAAATGTATATTTTTCCTTTTTCCCTTACACAAATCACATTATTGCTATTTTTTCATGATATAGTTTCCCAAATTTTTTCTCCTTTGTATTTATCCGTCAAATATTCGGACCAGTTTTTTTGTCAACTACATGTACTGTATATTAATACGTTTTCGAACAGTGCAATGCTCAATAGTTGTTTCGAATGGGTGGTGGGAAAACGCAAGGTGAGGGATATTTGGGAAATTTCAGTTGTGTGATTTGGTAAACATCTGTGCGAAATATTAGGTCAGTTTGAACAGAGAGACAAAACTTGAAATAATGAGCCGTCTCGCGAATGGAGAAAGTGGAACGTCTCTAGCACAGTTTTATAATATTGGAAAGTCAACGATTTCTGACATAAAAAAGGCCAAGATACCATTTTAAACCGTTTTCTGCGTTAGAGAGAGCTATGGAGTGGTGCGAGCAACAATCAGAGTGCAGACCTACTCAGCTACTGCTGCTTAAGAGAATCAGAGACCTTGCAGCGGAAAACGAAGGTGTACAATGGTACAGCAAAAAATAAGTGATTTTTTTCCACAAAAAAGGTAAAATTGCAACATTTTGCTCTTTTTGCAAGAGCGTTTTCCGCATGTGATGACTTTCAATATTCGTATAGTGTCCGGTTTCATATACTGGTTATCCGAACAATCGCGTATCCGAACGGTGTCCGGTCCCAATTGATTCGGATAAACGACATTCTACTGTACTAAGATGTGATGTATCATATCACTCAAAAGTTTAATTTCTGATAAACCGATAGTTTTATGCATGCAAATAGAGTTCTGGATTCGACTTTATAATATGATCTGTCCATTCTATGGAAATGTGTTTTCAAACACAGGGCTATTCATAATTCCCTCCAAGGTTTCGGAGAGCTGTAGTAAAAACAATAAGACGAAAACAGCAATAAAGAACATATGAAAGAATACTGAAGCAACTCAAACTTTATTTACATATTTTAGAGTTGTTCTATATTTGGAACCTTGGTAATACGACATACATCAATACGATAGTCCAGTTCCAGCCACACTCAACTCAACATGGTACTATCAACTTTATTGATAGCTCGTGTTATCCCAAAACTAGGTCTTTTACATAAAACCAAGGTTTGGTACCCCCTTTTGACGCAGGAGGTGAACAACGTGAAAGGACAACATGTGCTGTCAATAACGTTGATAGTATCAAGTTAAGTCGAGTTGTGGCAGGAACCTGACTACCTGATCATTGTATGCCATCTTTTTTGCTGTATTCGTCTTAGTTCTTTTACTATAGCGCATCGAAGCCTTAGAGGGAATATGAATAATCCTGTACATCAAGGGTGGCAAACTCAAAGGCTAACTTGGGCCAAATAAACAAGGTTTTACTTTAGGTGGGCCGCAAAAAAAATCAATAATCATAGAAAAGTAGGGTTACTTCGATTAGTACCACTGGCGCAGCTAGTCCCGAGTAGGCCCTGTATCGAAGATTCCTTGGGGGCCCTATTTTGGGTCTCTTAATAGTTTACAATATTTTGGTTACACGTGTAGGGTCCCCTGAAGCTTGAGGGTCCCGTATCATTGATACAGTGGTAGCTACGCTCCTTAATAGTACATTATAATGAAAATATTTAAAAAAAAGAACAGCCGCCCCACCCAGTGGGGTGGTTATGACACTCGGCTTGTAATCGAGTGGGCTCGGGTTCGAATCCCGAATAAGGCATGGATGTATGTTCGGGAAAAGAAGTCGGACTTTCGCCTGAAATGGATTCCCGTCTCGAATGGAAAGCAGCGCGCCCTTTCTGTTCTATGCTGGTAAATCGTTTTTATAATAAAGTCAATATTCTTCTGCGATTGTACTGAATGTTTCTAATCATCTATCTCTCGTGTTTCATATGTATCCCGGGATGAAACACGCGACAACAACAACATAAAAAACAAGAAAAATTCAATGTTTACGTCCTGACGCTTGATATATCTCCTCTCTGCTACTATCTTTCCAATTTCGGGAGAATTTTTTATTTTTTATTTTTCAGTATATATTATTGTGGGCCAATATGGTGGCCGGGCTGCAAAAATATTCGTTGCGGGCCGCGAGTTTGGCATCCTGCTGTACATGTTTCATTTTTTTAAAATTTTCGTTAGAGGTATACTTGAAGGTAGTGTACATAAAATATTAGTTACCTAACACATGAAAGTTTTTAGTTATTTATAGAGATTTATCCTGTGACTGCAGTAGCCTAGTGATCCTGGTCACGAGCTTTTGGCCGGCGTGTCATAAGTTCGAGCCCTGGCGTCAATGTAAATCCGTCGTGTAGAGAGACTGATACACGTTAAATCTATCACAGCTCAATGTCTACTCGTTGTTGGGGTGTGGTAGTTTGGAGAGTGGGTACCAGCTCAGGTGTCGTCCTCGTCACTTGACCGAGCATCACAATTACGAAGCCTGTCGCCAATAACCCTCGTTTATTTTCTGTGCAATGTTAATAAACATACCCTCAATAAGATTTATCCTTTAATAAAAATGACTTTTATTTTTATAACATAATGAATCGAATGTAAATCGTATATTATTTACATTAGTCTGATTTACCAAAGCTATGTGAAACATTGAAAGGTTTCCTGTTGGAAAGGTTGAAATGATCCTGTAATAAAATACTAACATTTGATACATGGCTGCGGTAGCCGGAAGTTGTATTATTATAAAATACTCTCACATCATCGAGTGGCAGCGGTAGCCTAGCGATCAAGGTCACGAACTCGTGGCTGGCGTGTCATGAATTCGAACCTAGTACCACTGAAGACACGCCGCGTAGAGCAACGGTTCCTAAGCTTTCGATCGCACGCCCCCTCCCCTTTTTTTTATGTATCAGAGTGACATCGTGGTCCCTTAAGATTTTGAGAACATTCCTCCGCGACTTAATATTCTTGATCAAAATACAAGTTCTAGTAAAGTTTCTTCATTGGAGACACATTTTTCAATTTTTCCACGAGGCCTTTCAGGGTTTGTAAAAGAAGGAAATCTTGACATTACATGAGAGACTTCGTGGACCCCCCAGAAAGGCGCTGCGAACCCCAGGGGTCTACGGACTATAGTTTAAGAGCCGCTGGTGTAGAGGGTGCCGATGCACGAGACTCATTCGCCCTCCCGTTGGTCTGATGTGGATGCTAGGAAAGGGGGGGGGGAGGCAGCTCAGGTATTGTCCTCATCACGTGACCATGGTTCAAAATTACGAGGTCCGTCGTCAAAAGCCTTTGAGTAGCTGAATGGTGCGACGTTAATATTCACTTACTTACCTTCTATTGTCTGACTTCCTTAGTAATTATCTCCTAGGAATAGGGCTGTCTCCAAAGTGGAAAATTCTTGTCTGATTGCCAGTTTTATACAATGATTGCATTCTTTTAGCATACATCATTTGTCGACGTATAACTTTATTATATGATATACTACAAGTACTTATATAAATATATATATATATATAACGTGAATTTTATTTTACATGAAAAAAATAGTTACAATTTATTAAACACACATTTTTTATATTCGACAGAAAAGATATTAATGATATTGTTTCCACATGTGTTACATGTGAAAGTTTTTTAAAAGGGATTTGCATAGAAAGTTATTAGTCAGTTTCAACTACGATATGTTAATATATTCTATGTAATAAACATATGTATAAAAATAAAGCATTGTTATATTATTCTAGTTTTCATGCAATAACTAAATTGCGAAAATTTCTCAATCATAAGAATTTTCCCGAAGATATCATTATTTAGTAGTATTTCAAATAAAAAGAGTTATTAATGTTTTAAAAATATATTGTTGTATTGAACAATCAAACTTCAATTGAAAATTTATAATGTGTAAATTAAATAAATAAGAGTTAAAGAACAAAAAAAAATGGTTAATATTATATTACAAATCTAGATATCGCTCAAACTATATTAACAAAATAGAATTTATAGATGTAGGAACAAAAAAAGAGAAACTTTATCTTTTAATGTTATCTTAATGTTAATTGATCAAAAGAAACGAAAAACGGAAAGAGCAAGATCTGGAAAGTATGAAAGGTGGGGTATGACTGGGTTTTTTTCAGTGTTTGCAACTGCTATTTGAAAGCAGAGCTACAAGTATTCTAGTATTATCGTGCTAAGAGTCGCCCATCCGGTTATAGGGGTAAGCAACGCTGACTGCTGTGTCGTAGGGCCTGGGTTCGAATCCTCGGATTAGGCATAGATGTTTATAAATGTATAGTGCCTTCGCGGCATGGGGGTATTCTAAATAGCCGTCGAGCCGCAAGTCCTCTCGCGAGGTTGGTGGAAGAGGAAGAGAGGTAGGAGGCCCCTGACCACTTCCAGGGTGTTCTCCCTCAAAATTTGAGTGGAACCGAGCCAAATCGAACTGTCACCTGCAAAGCTACGGCTAACAACAGGCGTACAACTCGATGCCATGATGAATTTCGTGGGCCTCGATCTGACTACGTATGACAGGTGGCATTAGTAACAACAACAAACATCGCGCTGAGAAGTCGCTTTGTCGCCTATCTCCTTGTATTCCGTCCCTGGGTAATTGAAGGAAGTGAAAAACTGAAAGACAGCCTGGAGAGTGGGTGGGTACAATATGACATTCTGTTTTAGTGTTTCCAACTGCTATTTAAAGGAACAGTTTTGATCTTTATCGCGCTGAAAAGTCGTTTTGTCGCGTATCTCCTTGTATTCCATTCCTGAATAATTGATTGAACGAAGTGAAAAACTGAAAGGCTGCCTGGAGAGTGGGAGGGTACAATATGACATTCTGTTTCAGTGTTTCCAACTGCTATTAAAGGCCCAGTTTTGATCTTTATCGCGCTGAAAAGTCGTTTTGTCGCGTATCTCCTTGCATTCCGTTCCTGAATAATTGATTGAACGAAGTGAAAAACTGAAAGGCTGCCTGGAGAGTGGGAGGGTACAATATGACGTTCTGTTTCAGTGTTTCCAACTGCTATTTAAAGGAACAGTTTTGATCATTATCGCGCTGAAAAATCACTTTGTCGCGTATCTCCTTGTATTCCGTCCCTGAATAATTGATTGAACGAAGTGAAAAACTGAAAGACCACCTGGAGAGTGGGCGGGTACAATATGACATTCTGTTTCAGTGTTTCCAACTCCTATTTAAAGTCACAGCTTCGATCATTATCGCGCTGAAAAATCGCTTGGTCGCGTCTCTCCTTATATTCTGGCCTCGAATAATTGTTCGAAAGGAGTGGAAAACTGAAACACACAGCAATGTCTGGAGATTGGGCGGGTAGAATATGACATTCTGTTTCAGTGTTTCAAACTATTTTTTGATGGCACGGCTGCATGTTCTCGAGCAATATCGCGCTGAAAAGTCTCTTTGCCGTTTCTCTCCCTATATTATGGCCTCAAATAAGTGACTGAAAAAATTGAAAACTGAAAGAACGTCTGAAAGATGTGGTGGGTGGAATATGACATTCTGTTCCAGTGTTTCCAACTACTATTTAAAGACACAGCAACGAGCATTATCATGCTGAAAAGTCGCTTGGTCGCGTCTTTCCTTACATTTCGGCCTCAAATAATTGACTGAAAGAAATGGAAAACTGAAAGAGCAATGTCTGTAGAGTAAGGTGATGTGGGATATGACATTCTGTTTCAGTGTTTCCAACTACTTTTTGACGGCAAAGCCAGTGGCGTAATGGAGAATATTAGCCCCCCCCCCACTTCTGAAAAGTCAGGTTTTTTTGCCTTTAATATTTTATAAATTAGTTATATACGTATTTGTAGTCAGTCAAGCTTTGGGCCTCCTAGAATCATGAGGCTCCATGCAATGCGGGGGTGCATGTTACACCACTGGGCACAGCTACATGCCCCCGAGCATTATCGACTTGAGAAGTCCCTTTGTCATGTCTGTCCTTATATTGCAGCCACGAATTATTGGCTGAAACGGCAGTTTCTGTAGAGTGTGGTGTGTGAAATAACATTTTCTTTCAGTGTCTCCAACTACTGTATGACGGCTCAGCTACAAGTATTCGAGTATTATCGCGCTCTCCTTATATGATCGCTTTATCGCGTCTCTCCTTATATTTTAGCCCCAAACAATTAATTGAAAGAAGTAGAAGACTGAAAGAGAAATATCTGGAGAGTGTAGGGTGCGATATGACATTCTTTTTCAGAGCTTCCTATTACTTTGGATGGCATAGCTACAAGTAATCGAGCATTATTGAGCTGAAGAATAACTTCGTCATGTCCTGGCCATCAAAAGTGAACAGCAGGAGGAAAGTAAGTGACAAGGCTGTACTTGTATATGTATAGCATAATTATAAAGGAAAACATTATTTGATTTTTAGGTAAACGGTTTAGGTTTACGGGTTTTTAAATTAAAAGACACACAGCTGCCGTTTCTGGCAGCTAAAGTGATTTTCCCCCCGTTTAGGCATAGTATCTAACTCGGCTTTACGTTAAAGTCATTCTATGCTTCTTCAAATCAATTGGAGTGGATGTACTGGAGATGCAAAACATAACGTGTTCGACAGTGGCATAACGGAGAATATTAGGACCCCCACCCCCTGCAAAGTCAGGTTTTGAGCCTCAAGCCGGATCTCACAAAGGATTCCGTACTAGGCATCAGTCAAGCTTTTGTGCCCCCTAGAATCCTGCCTCCCCCTCAATACGAGGGTGTACGTTACGCCACTGTTGCTCTAACCTTTTGATACCAAAGATTTTAATTTGAAAACCTTCTGAAACTACCAGATATACTTGGTTAAAAATCTCACAAATCCTACAACTCATAAAGGTAATATCCTGCGTTATAATAGCAGCAAATAATTGCAGATGCAATTCAATAACTACTTTTCAAAAGCTCGATTTTTTCCTTCGCTCCCACTACCTTACTTTACGTTAGGAGCTCATTTTTTTAAAATTTAAATATGCTTACCCTTATTTTGTGTATATGCATTAATATTTATATTTTCAAATCGATATATATATCAGGATTAATAGGATTAGCTTTAAGGGGGGGGGGGAGGTAAGGGACATTACAAGGATTCAGATTTGCCTAGCAACTCTTAGTCTGAAACGTCTTCGTTTGGCCCAAGGTGGCGTTGTTCACAGAAGCATTGGAAGAAACAGAGCTGCGTAACAGTAGTAATTTGAGGTGTCATCGCTCGAAGAGAAGTATGAAACAGTTCCATGAACAACTAGGTGGCAGGTATGTGTCTGATTAACGTATTGGCAAAAGGAAGCGCTCGAGTAGCAAAAAGGCTGTTTCTCGAAAGATACTCACAGAGATGCACCAGACCACCGGATGTTTAATAATTTGAATCACAATTTGGTTAAAAATGGATCATTACAAGATAATATTCATAGTGAGGTTGGGCCACGAGTGACTCGAACTTCCAGCATGGAACAAAATGTGTTGATACCATTCGAAGGAATCCGAGTACCATCGTACGAGTCGTAGGAGGATCTCGGAGTAGCGTCTTTTGTGTTGTGCAACGTACCGTTGCACTCATACAATCTTCAGTCACAAATTATTATCTAAATTAACAAACATCTGGCGGTCCGGTGTTTTCCTGTGTGTACCGTTCGCGAAATACCTTTGGCGTTTCCTTCTGCCAATCCGTTATTCAGGTGCATACCAGCCAGCTAGGTATTAGTAAAACTGTTTCATACTTCTCTTCAAGCGATGACAGCTGAAATGACTGCTGTGGTGCAGCTCTGTTTCTTCCAATGCTCCTGTGAACAACGCCACCTAGCGTCAAACGAAGACGTTTCCAACTATGGGTTGTTATGCGAATCTGAATCCTTGTGATTTCCGCTATCCCCTTTAAAATTTGTCCTAATAATCCTGGGACAACCTGTGCATACATATGTATGCATTTGTGTTTATATTCGTGAATGCGTGTGCTTACACATTCCTTTTTGATCACACACACACACACAATGTAGAGAGTTTTATTAGTTCCTTCTTCTTCTGCGTATATGTTTTATTGTAAAGTACGTTTATTGTTTTGTATATATGTTAAGAATTTTGTTGTTAAAATTCATTCTGTGGTTTTTAACTTTTTTCCTATTTCTTTCGTAATTCTGTAAATAGAAATTAATTTTAAATTTTAACCTTTTTTATATAATATACTATAAGATTATGTATGTCTCTTTAACGTTTAAATAAAACGGCCTAGCCTGCTCGTTTCAGCGGAAGGGTAGGTCGCTTCGGGATTACAATTACAGGGTGATAACAATTTCAATTACAAACAATTACTGGCTGAGCTCAGTCTTTCCGGAACAAAAAATAAAAAAGTCAGTGCAACACTTGATCAATAATACTGACAGGTGATTGGAGGCTGTGTGCCCTGACTTTCAGCAAGCCACAGCCAGATATTTTCAATTAATAAAAGATCTGGAGAACATGCTGGGAAGGGCAATATTTGAATACCCTCTGAATTTAGATAGGTCAACATAGGTTGGACAACACGCGGACTTGCGTTATCTTAATGAAAGACGATGCCTCGAAGGCTTTTAAGATCCCTTAAGTTCTAAGACCTGTAACAAACATGCGAACAAGAAGTGTTTGGGTCATGTACCCATCAGCCGCCCATACAATCACACCAGACGCAGGGCTCGTATGACGATATCGAGTACAAATGGGACCTATGCGTATACCAGTACCTACATTTTGGAGAATTCTTCGAAGGAAAATCCAATAACGCCACCAAGAAATGAGCCAAAGCATGATGCGTTTTATAGTAAGTTTTTTTGAAGGTAGATAATGATGACGCTTGAAATTTTATGGATGGATGAGGCACATTTTTTGCCAAATGGAAGAATTATTTTTCATATATGTGCCTTATTTGGACTATTAGCAGCCGTTTTGGGTTTTCTGAAAGACTGAAAAGGGGCACTGTATGATGTGAATTCAATGGGTCATTCATGTTTAGTTCATTCTTCTTTGAAGATCGTAACGTCATGAACCTATGAACTTGCCAAAAAACAAGAAAACTACATAACTGCTTTTAAAGGGATTAAACTTGTCTTAAAAATTAGCCAACCTCTACGCTTTTGTTTATAATAAAGAATAATTTCCAAATATTTAAAGTACATACTGAATCTGCATATTGTCGTTGTCAAATTAATATCTGCTATGTGCAAAAAGAATAATTTTGAGATTTGAGGTATTTTTACTTGACAAAATTCTGGGGGGCTGATACACATACCGTATTTCTTAGCGACCACAGTTCACCGTATAATGCTTAAACTGACATAGCAGTCTTTTTATTCGAAAACTCCATTGGTAAACTAGTAATGTCAAAAGGTTGACATAACAGATATTGGTTTGACAAAGGTGATATATCACACGAAATGTGACTGCATTTGCGTTTTTTGTTGTTGTTAGAATTCTTATATATGAGTATGTCTTATCTTAAGACTAGGATATTACCAACATTATATATAGGTGTATATATAGAGAGAGAGATTAAGGAAGACAGAGAGAGAAATAGAGAAAGACATATATATGTGTATGTGCGCGGTGTGTATGGATTCGAAAAATAGACAAAATTTAACAAAGAACCCTTGGGAAAATACCAAAACATCCATTTTTCGAGCTAATGTCTAGTGGGATATAGTTGTCGCATTGCTTCTGTTCTAATTTCTCCTTCCTGGATTTCTTATTCCCATGTTATTTCGAAAACCAGACTCATATTATAGACTCTACGGACTTAAAAATCGGACTCATTTTTGCTGCTGCAGAAATACGTGATATGTCGAAAAATACCTTTCAAAACGGCAGCATACATCAATTATGTTTTACTGATATTCTGCAGCCGATTAAACTAAAGAAATTAATAGGGCTTTTACTGTAACACTAAAATTAGTTATGTAGTATTTTTAAACTTTTAAAACAAATTTGTGTAAAGATAAAATTTTAATGGCGTATTAGTTTGTGACAATATCACAAGCTAATATCTTAAGAAATATATATTTTATTTAATTGATTTTAACTTTTTAAATGTATTTATTTCAGCTTTTTGACTTGAAAATAACAAATATTCCTAATAACTTAATTGCTTTGTTCCAATATTAGTAGTGTGACCGCAGTAGCTGAGTTATCATGGTCACGAACTCGTGGACGGTGTTGTAGGGTCACGAGTTCGAAACCGTGTCACTGAAGACCCACAATGTAGAAGGGCTAATGTACGCTAAATCTGTTGAAGCTCTAAGCCCCCTACATCACGAGGGCGGGATGGGGAAATTTAGAGAATTTGGTGCCAGCTCAGGTGTCGTCCTTGTCACTTGACCGTCGCTAAGTGCCTTCGTGTTGCATCAGAGAGCGACATAAATTAAAAATAAAATCAAACCAAAATCAATAGTTAATGGTTCTAATTTACGCATAGTTAGTACATTTATGGTCAGCTTATATAAAAGATTTACTTTCAAATATCGTTTTAAAAACCACAAGTTTTAAGTAATCTTCCGAAATTTAAAGTGGCATAGTATTAGACAAACATACAACTCTGCTTAATTTTTTAATGTTTAATTCCTTCTAAGATAAGAAAATTTACCAAATTGTTTTACTCTATCACAGAAATGAGTTTTTCTGCCGCCCATCCAGTATACTGGTATGTGACACTGACTGCTTTGTCGTTGGGCCTGGGTTTGAATCCTGGAGAAGACATGGATGTTTGTAAATGTACAAAACCTTTACGGCATGGGAGTTCTCTAAACAGCCATCCAGCCGCAAGTCCTTTCGTGAAGTTAGTGGAAGAAGAAGAGAGGTGGGAGATCCCCCTGACTATCTCCAGGGTGTTCTCTCTCAAAATTCGAGTGCAACCGAGTCAAATCGGACTGCCACTTGATTGGTGCTCAAAGTTACAGCTAAAGGCAAGCGTACATCTAACCCATTGCCAGCATGAATTTCGTGGGCCTCGATCTGACGCCGTCAGATAGGTGGCATTAGCACCAACAACAATGATGAGTTTTTTCTTACTTACATTAGAATTACCTCTGTAATTTAGGTGAGCTATTTGAAATAAACAGAAAAATATCCCCAAAGAAGAGATTAATGACAAAACTTTTTCTTTTTAACAAGTAATTCAATTCTTTGAACGGAACTAATTTATGAATGTGTAAAATAATGATGAAAGTACAAAAAAGTAAGTATTGAAAATGTAATTTATTACTTATTACTAAAATCAAATCTGTAAATGATCAACGATATTGAAAAAATTGGATTTTTGTGCATAGAATTTTTTTTCCCATAGGACTGTTTTCAGAATTTTCTGGAAAGTAATTTGTAAACAATGTAATTTTCTAGCCCAAATTTTTCTTAAAATCCTAATAAAGTGGTCGATTTTTATAAATTTTGGTATTAAATTTCAGATATTTACAAGTTAATTACTGTATGTATTGGACTTTCATGCGAAGAATTCTTTAATGGGTTTTTAAGCTTATATTTTTATTATTTATAAAAATGTAAATTTTGTAAATATTTTGAGTTAATACTAATTTTAAATTTAAATTAGTTAGTTATACCTTACATGTTGTACTATAGTCTCAAAAAAACAAAGTTTTTTGCTAAATCAAAAATACATTCTGTAAATTCTTTTTAAAAGGAAAAAAAAAAATTGTACCTTGTTCTTTTCTCCTAATTTATCGAACGTCGTCGAGAATCTGAAAAGCAAGCAATTTTCTGTTTTTGTAAACATTTCGTTCAAAAGAACAGCTCTCAGAATACGTAGAGTAACCTATATTTTCATTATAATTATTTAATTCTACGTAATACTAAAATTACACGAACACACATACCATAAAATTAACAAAAATCTTAAATACATTTAACTAAGCCTAAAAATAGAACAGCGAATTCAAAAACATCTGTTATACAATTACAAAATCAAAACAAACATGAAGTCCCACGCGCATGCGTAAATTAAGATGTCAGACATTGGTGGCAAGTGATTGTTGCCAGACACAACAATTACAATATTGTAAAAAAGATTAAAAAAATTTTTTATTTATTTTATTATTGATGATTTATTTTACTATTTTTTGCTACGTTGGTTTCTTGAATATTATTTCAAAAAAGTCTTTCAAAGGTATTTGTTTTTAATTAAGCATTTAATTATTTCTATAGGGTTTACTTATTTTCGTATTAAAATATCTTTATAATTATATGTAATATATAATTATACTTAACGTATTTTTACAGTTATATTGTTTTATATACTGAATAAAAAATTATACTAATACGGCAATGTGTATAAAACAATGTTTTTTTTTTTTCAGAAAAAAAATGCATTTTTTAAAAAAAAATCTTAAGCATCTACAGATTATTACCATTCGTTTTCATAAAGTTCAGCAAAAAGAATTATTTTTATTACTTTTTTTGAAAAAAAAAATGCATATTCGGTTTATAAGACAGTTTAATGAAAATTTTATCATCTGTTTCATTTCAGTTTTATACATTCCACTATTTATTTATTCCAGTATTCAAAAATATTTCCTAAGGTTTTATAAATGGTTTTTACGGTTATTTTTCTATTTTTTTTAATTCAAGTTTTTATCATTTGAATTTTAAAAAAGAATAAATTAAATGTAATCCGTAAATTCTAGAGAAAAAATCAGCTATGTCTTAAATATTTATTGATTAACTAAAAATATATTAATCAGAATTTTGTTTATTTGCTTTTTGTTGTTGTTATTTAGGCAAAATATAGGAACACTTCTAGCAGTTGTGCAAAGATTCAGAAATAACTATGCAGCAAATGTTTCACAGCTTATAAACAGTTTGTGTTATGAATTTATAAATTAATTATTTATTGATGGTTAATTACTAATATAATTCATTAATATTATTGCTGGTTACTAATAAATATTACTAACAAATCAGTGTTTTTAATAATAATTCCTACTAACCTGCAAATAATATGACTAACAAATATTAAGTGCTCACATATTATGCCTTCGACCGATCCGTCAAATGAAAAGACAAAATGTAGCCAATAGAGTGGAAGACTGTTCACACGCTTGTACAAACTCAATAATTTTTTTCGTAAAGCATTATGATAGATAGCATTTGACGTCGCCTTTTGATTTGGCGTATTTCTTTTATTTGACGAAATTGGTCAAAGGTGTATATCATACTTAAGTACCAAATATATTATAACTGAATAATTTTCTTATAAAAAAATGTTATTTGCTGTTATAAATGCTATTACTAACAAATATTACTAACACATTAGTAATGTTGCTTATAAATAATGCTTCTAATAAGAATTATTATTTACATAATTTTTTGGTATTGTTTGATTATTGTGTGCTTTTATTTATTGCAAACTTTTTCATTTGCTTATTGATATTACTAACAGATAATTTCTTCTATTTACTTGTATTAATAGCTTCTTTTTACTTCTAATTATTAACTATTTCTCTCTATTGAAACTTTAAAGAACTAAATTTATGTGACGTCATAGTCACGTGATAACTATAATCCCGTGTCTTCAGCCAATCAATTCATAAATTCAAGTGACGTCATTGTCACTCTAATGCAATCGTGTGTTTCCTGGTAATCAGTTCATGCTCTGCGTTGTTGCCAACTTTTGCTGAAACTTATTTTCAAAATGTATATATTTGTCAACAATAATAACTCACACAGGTAAACAAAATGCACTTGATTTAAAAATAATTTTAAAGTATAAAACTCTTTTTAATTTTGAAAAACATTTTGAAGAATCTTAATACTTGAACAGCTTTACCCAATTATCAAATATGATTTTTTTAACTAAATTTTACAAATAGAACAACAAGTACAAGTCTAGTGACAGTTTTAAATTCAATGGAGAACCCGTGATTATATTTATTGTGTGACAGTAATGAATTTGGTCCATTATACCTTCTAAGGAATGTATTGTTTTAAATACTGATGTATAAGTGTATATTTAAAAAAAAGAAATAGAGATAGAGAAAATTAAAAATAATAATCTGTTTTTTTAATTAAAAAAGTCGAATTTCCAGTAATTTTAAAAAAATGCGATATTTTAAAATATTTAACTGATAATTTTTTAAGTGATTCTTAAAATGGAAGTTATGCTAGTTATTGTTTTAAGTAATAATTTTTAAGGAACTTTAAAAACATTTTATGTAGCTTGTGATGAGTTGAGAATTACGAATTCTCTATTTCTGAAGCAAATAAAAATATAATAAGTTATATTTACAAAATAATTGGTTTTAATCAAAATGTCATGTTTTCAATCAAAAGTAATTTTGCTATTAGTATTACTTATTTTTTAGGTACTTGCGTATTATCGCAACAATCGCCACTTTCAAGATAACGCGCCAAGTTGGAAACCCCAATTTCGCATGAGTCGTATGCGTTGAATTGGCAATCATGTGCTTCCTATCATATAATGTCGCCAATAGGTTGCGAAAATATGTAAGAACCGAATAAAATTATCAAACATAATATAAAAACGATCCACATAGTGAGTACAATGACTAATCTCCAATAATTTAATAAAATTGACGTTGAAAAAACTGGTACTTACGTAGTAACGCAACCTATTGGCGACAATATATGAAACGAAGCACCTGGTTGCCAATTCAGCGCGTTCAATGTAAAGGAAATCTGGGTTGCCAACTTGGTGAGTTATTAATAGAGTTGACAATTGTTGCGCGATAACACGTAAGTACCAAAAAATTTTTACATTCAAAACTAATTTTGCTGATCAAATAGCCTAAGACTTACAAACTTTTCTCTACATACACAGAAAAATGTTGGTCTCCTACAATACATCAATAATCAAAAATTAACAATTCCCCTTATTATAATACATTTCTTTATTTTGTAATGTGTGTTGTTTTCTTTAAAAGATATTGAAATTTACTTTCACCTTTTTAATAAACACAAAATATCACGGTAACATATAGAACAACAGTATAAAGTAACAGACGATAGCGTTACATACAGCAATCGATTGAATAAAAATTAATTGAACAGGAATTATCGTTGCCATAGTTCCAAACGAAATATTTACTTATTTCGTCTTTAACTGTTTGAATTTCTCCATCGGATAGGGAAAATGAGATTAACATTTTCTTTCGTAAAGATTATCAAGAATCTCTAGCACGAGTTGCCACACCAAATAATGAAAAATGAGTCAAGTCATTTATATTTATCTGCTAATTGACCTATGCCACACAATATTATTAATCAAAACCATCCATTATTTCAATGCTAGGGGCAAATATGGTGTGATTCCAGAGTTTATAAGAAATTATCAATCAATAAATAAAATAATGTAAAATGTTTTGTACAAGTGTTCTATTCAATTAGATTGCCAATTTAGAAAGAACCTGTTCAACAGCAACATATTTTAGAAGTAATTCTTTCAAAAAAAATTCGATTGATTCCCTTCCGCTTACTTTTTTTTCTCTCCATAATTAATAAGAATTCAGAATTATATTCCTACTTTTTTTTAAAAAAATTTTTAAGTTAGAATAGATACTTCTCTGAAAAATAACTCAGAATAAACTACATTCTAAAATAAGACATTTGATCACTGATACAGTGATATTTCTCGTGCCTGTTAAATGGTGAGTAGAATTCAATGATAATTGCAATTTGAATCCTGCAAAACCATTCGACAGGCGCGAAGAGCTCCAGCAACTTTTTAGTCGTGATCAAAGTTGAAAGGTGTGTAGTTCATCACCTGTACTTGTCTAAAAAGTAGTGAATTCTAATCAATAATTTCAAGCTTCGTCAATAAAGAAATTTATTTAATTCTGCTTGAATTTAATGCTTCCAATAGCTCATTTATGCTTACAGCAAAGTCAAATTTCACAAGTTCGAAGTAATATAATCATTACTAATTATTATTTAAAACATATGCTATATGCTCTTCTATATCTTACTAAGGAATTTCTCAAACATTAGGGAACATTTATGACTAAAATTAAAAGCATTTTTATTTTAGGAAGATGTTTTTAAAAAATCCTCAAAAACAGGCCATTCTACTCTGTACTTTTTGAACAGTTATCCTTTACAATTCTTAGGGTATTTTTGTATTTCTTCTGAATATAATAAAAAGTAATGAGTAATTTAACAAATTAGAACAATATAATTAATAGATTTCTTTTATTTCAAACAGAGACATAGACATAATTGAATCTTAATAATATTTCAAAGCAAAGTGTTGAGTGAAAACTAGAATTGGTTTATTCTTTCCTCTCACAACATTTGAAAGAATTCCCTTTGTTTCCAAGAACTTTGTAAGAAGATTTAGATGTGTGGTATGAAAACTTTGGTCTTTTTCAAATATCTCATTGTGTGTGTGTGTGTGTGTGTGTGTGTGTGTGTGTGTGTGTGTGTGTGTGTGTGTGTGTGTGTGTGTGTGTGTGTGTGTGTGTGTGTGTGTGTGAATCAGGATTAACATTCCCTCATATCTATTAAGAATATTCTTCAAAAGTATTTTCATCTGTGAAGTTTTTGATCCTTAAAAGAAATAAAAAGCATACTTGGATAAATTATTTCAGTAAACTTAGGATAATTTTAATAAGAATTTTTAGTATTAGTCGATGCGATTTGAATATTAAAATTCCTTTCCATTTTCCAGAATAAGCTTATGAAATTAATTATTATATTAGCATCCCGCGATTAAAGATTCCTCCCACTTGAAGATGAACGCTTACAGAAAGACAAATTATAACACACGAGACGTACTCTCGGCCCCGGCTAGAGGTGTGGGAGTCGGTGAAGGACGACTCGCCATAATACTTTTTAACTATTTATTCAGTGCACTAATTATCAACAAACACAATTCAAGTCTCATCCAGTAATCAAATAAGATGAGATGTTCCACATAAGAGCAGAGGAGTCTTAACTACAAGAGAAGCGAATTCTGAGAAAATTTCTATAAAATTGATCCTCCTTTTATGGATCAATCCACTACTCTAATATTTGATTCACAATTTAACTCTGGTGACCAATCGTCACTTAAATATCTTCACCTATTTAATGCTCGAAACGCAATGTAAGTAATAACCGATTGGTAGATATCTTTCCTTAGCGTCAGCTTCTCAATATTTCAATCTCCAGGGAACTCTGTCTATATATTCATCTATTCTCCTCTATCTGACGCACTAGCAAGAAAACCTATACTATATATATAACTCACCTAATCTGCATATCACGGTTTCTTTTTTCCGTTGGTTGTGAATGATAGCCCAAAGATTTCCCAAGAGGATTAGTAGAAGGACGCTTATAGATCCGTCACAAAATTACATAGTCCATGCCTCTCATCTGACGAGTATTGCCCCAAGGACTGGATGAATTGAAAATTTTCAGTTCTTTCGACAATCTCACTTGGAGAGAAGGCTTATATCTTCTTTGAAGTCAAGGACTTAATTTAAGAAGTCGAAAAACAACAAAAGAAATTACCTACGATTTCAATAGTTTATCGAAAATGCTGCAATATCAGTTGCTATTGGATTTATTAAAATTGTATATAACTGTAGTCTTTTGAATATGCCATGATATATCACGATGTATAACGACATACAATGTCTTGAAATTTCACTTTTTCATTTTTGATGTATTTCGGTAGAGTTGCACTGTTTCATGACAACCTAAGCCGTTTTCCAACTAGTAATATCTACGTGAAAGTTTGAATGAATCTCTTAGTACGAAGTTTAAACCTTTCCCGGTTTAAACTTTATACTAAGAGATTCAGGCAAAACGTACCATCCTGGTTCATCCTTAGTGTAGCTCGAGCCCAGTGAAAATTTACACTGTGCAATCGGTCTTTCTCGAATTATTTCAAGGGTGCTTTTTGTGGTTTCTTGTAATTGTAAAGTACCACTCAGTGTTATTTTCTGGGGGGGGAGACATCCATCTGCTGAGCAGCCCCCTTCAAGCTTGCCTGAAAACCACTTTGTTGACTTCATTCCCCTAACAAAGAAGAAAACTAATCCAATACGACAGTGTATCATTTGCTGCTCAAAGAGAGACAATAAATGGAAGAAGGTAAGTAGAGAAACAAGATTTTCTCTCTCTCTCTCTACTGTCTAAATTGTGATGTAGGTTTATGTGCAGAACGGTATTTTCGAATTTATCATACACGATCAAATTTTCATTTATAATTTCATAATCATTTATGTAAATGCAAAACATGTAAATAAAATTTGTAATTCACGATAACAACTAGGTATTCTACGCTTTACATTTATAGTTATAGTGAATTGACTTCAAAGTCTAGTGATCTCTGCCACACAGAAAGCCAACTTTACATGTAAATTACTCATTTATTTAAATAGATTTTTTTACATTAATTTTTAGGAAATTTTGTATGAGAATGGGGGGTGCTATTATATTAAAAAAGATATGTATATGTTTAAAAATAAACATTAAAAAAATTGACATTTTTTTTATCCATAATCCAGAAATAAAATGAACCTGGTTAGTTTTAATATTGGCATGAAAATTTTATTTTGAATTGATTTTAATTGAAACAGTTTATACAGAGTTACAGCTATTAGTTAAACCAGAATTATGAATGATTTTGCTTAACTTTCACAACTCACATTTCAAACATTTAGTAGATATCTGAATACAGAATATCTCCAGTAAAAGAAAAGTTCTCATATTGTGTAAGATATACCACACGTATATCCAGGATACTTAAACCATCAACTTTTTTTTATCTGAATTGTCTTACCAAATGCAAAAGATATATTTGAAGTTTCTTTCCTTGAAATTCCTATTTCAAGCCTGTGCCAAGCAAAGGTTTGGATTACAGATGCAACGTTCAAATCTTTGCATGGCATTGGTTAGGAATAGTAAACTTTCGACGCCTATTGAAAAATTAAAAATTCGCTTCTCTCAAACCGACCCTAGAGAAGGAATAATTAATTTCAGACAAAATATTATTCTATACCCTTTTTAATATTGATTCTCAGAATTACTTGAGTGATAAGTCAACCGCTTCATATATTGGTGAGAAAACGCTGCTTGTGTAAGAAGCACTGATTTGTTAGGTCTGTGAAAGTGTCTGCTTTATCGCTGATTCATATCAAAAATTTTAGTTTACAGAATAAATAGGAATCTCTGTGTCTCAAACAAGAATTCTGGAACTAATATGATTTCGGTCCGGTCCGGAATTTGCTGCCAAAGAGATATGTTAAATCATGCCAAAAACGGGCCTATTCTTGCATCCTTCCATTCTATTGATGGGTCTTGCTGTTCCTTTTACTGTATTTTTGTGTATGGCAAATGGTTTCCGATTCTGAAGAAAAAAAGATAGAACCAGGAAAGATTAACAAAATATTAATCAAGAAAGAAGTAAAGTACCAAAAAATATATTTTTAAAGAAAATAAATTTGAAAAAAAAAATACTCAAGAAAGAAAAGATTTATTTTAACAATATTTCGGAATAAAAATTTTAATGATACTCGAGGAGAATATCTCATAAAATGAAGAACGATTTTAACATACATTACCTTGAACTAAATTCTATACGGAATGTTAATGTTTTGCGTATATCAGAAAAAGTATTATTATTATTGTTTGATTATATTTTACAGAAAACATGCACGCTTCTTGGGTGGATTAATACTCATTTAGATATTTTGGCATATACTCATAGATTTGTTAAAAATCTCTTTTAGGGAAAAAATTGTGGGATCGTCTCCAAAATATATTTTTTCCACCAATTGCAAACGATAATTCATCCAGATTTTTGGTATTGTTTTCGCTTTGAAATCCCAATGCTTTTAGCCATTGACAACTCAACTTTTGACGAATTTATGTCAAGTGATTGGTAGTAGCAATTCGATATGTCTAAAGCAAGTCAGGTATACATTTAGATAAACTAAAAAATTAAGGCCTTTTACTGATTTAATATGTTCAAACGTATTTAACATAACCCTGGTTTAAAACTACAAGGTTCGTAGCCAATGGTTTTTCTGTAGCAACATTAATAAATAGTCAGTTCTAAAATTTGATAATGCTGAAATTCCAAACATCTGGCACATTTAGCGAATAAAAACCAAACAGCAGAAGAGTAACATAGGGATGTAGCTTTTGTCATAATAAATCTAAAGCATAGAGTTATTGTAGAGTCTGTACTGATTGTGTCTTACGCGACAAGAGTGTCTTACGCGATTGTGTCTAGCGACCAGCCGAGTGGGTTACGCTTACGTACAGGACATGGTATTTGAATCCAAAACTCTACAGGAATAGGAGGGGGACTCTGAAATTTTTGAGATACATGCAGTCGAGAAGTTACAAAAAAAACTTAACGATTTAATTTGAAAATACAAAGTATTTTAACACGGAAGACGCCTTTTTACTGACTTCAAGTTTTTTAGCGTAGAATAAATTTTAGACAGAAGAGAAAATGGAGGTGACGCGAGAACATTATCGTGCTATGATTTTAAAGCTGGATTAAATCAAGAGGAATGCTTTCAACGGCTACAATTAGCATTGGGTGATGAATCCTCATATCGCACTACTGTATTTAGATGGTTTAAAGAATTTTACAGTGTGGTTGCAATTCTCTTCAGGATGAAGAACACACAGGAAGGCCGCGGTCGATAGTAATCACAGGTAATGTGCCTACCATACGAAAAGTGTTAATGGATAATAGTCGCTGTTACTACCAAATAATACAGAAGGAACTTAACATTGGATCTGCAGCCGTACACAAAATTATTCATGAAGAATTACGTATGAAAAAAGTAATTCGCCGTTGAGTTCCCCATAATCTGAGTACCATAAAGAGGAGCATGTCAGAATCACTAAAGAAACCCTTAAATTGCTAAATGATGATGTCCACTGCATCATTTCTAAAATTGTAACGAGTGATGAAACGTACATATCGTTTTTTGACGTTCCAACACGTCAAAAAAGCAAAGTATGGGTCTTTGAAGAGGATCTCACGCCAATAATAATGAAAAGACAACGAGAAATGAAAAAAGTAATGTATACTGTTTTCTTCAGAAGTTGAAAGCCATCAAGTTGAAAGGACAGAATACAGTAACAGTAAATTGGTATACCACTAAATGTCTTCCAGAAATTCTCCAAGAAGTGAACGTTAGGGGACTAATGCTTCACCATGTCAATGCATCTTCCCATGCAGCTGGATTAAAAGTTGAGTTTCTTAAATAAAAACAAATTAAAGTGATAGCACATCCACCTTATTCTCCGGATATATTTAATGTGTGACTTTTGGTTATCCTTTAATCTAAAAAAGAACTTACGTGGGTGTCGTTTTTATTCAGAAGAGACTGATGTGGCTCTTAATGCACTTTTTTCATTAATTCCAAGAAATGAATGGTTTGAGGCATTTAATCTATGAAAAATTCGTATATAAAAGGGCACTGATGCTAGAGGAGACTACTTTGAACACTCTTAAAATTTTGTAAGTTTAACTTTAAAAACCTAGGAGTATCTCAAAAATTTCAGAGTGACCCATATTTTTCCTTTTTATACTGACATTTTTCTAACAAAAATATTTATAATTAGAATTTTTTTAATCTGCAAGAAAAGTTTTTGATTTAACTTTTAGCCCTTTCTTTATTTGCATCTAGATTCTTAGAAATATTTTTTATGCATTTGAACATTAACTAATACCGTCATGTTGTATAAAGGAAAGAGTTTTTGAGTTATTAAATATATGTTATAATATAGACACGTTATTTAGGCATTTATTTCTGAAGTGATTAGAATACATAGAAAAATTTTAATGAATATGTGCAAAAAATATCAGAATATCTCCCGTTTTTTATAATTTTGGGAAAAAGCAGCTCATTATCGTAAATGATATTTCAATGAACTTTGTATCAAAATAAGAAATTATATCTATTCACTTTTTTCGCAATATTTTAAATAATTTCTTTTGATTTATTGAGTTTTATCGGGTGAATGGGATGTGTGTTTAGTAAAATTCAATTCGCCCGAAAATCTCACTGAATTGAAAGGAAAATTCAAAAAATACGAAAAGGCCTGTTTCACAAACACCTTTATAATTGCGGTGTTTTGGAATAGGAAATCCAAAATATAAGTAGGTTATTCTCTTGTGTTTATTCACTGATATAACATGGATTAAAGTTTTAATTTATTTGTACTATGAACAATGGATTTTAAATCCAATGTTTTGAAAGATTTAGTAAATGAAACAATTATTGTACATAAAAATTATTTTTGCATGACAAAAAAAAATGCTGATAAATATTAGTGCTCATTGGGTTTTCATCCATTTTTAATTTTTAATGTATCATGAAAAAGACATTAAGTGCCAAGTGTTTTGAAAAGTGTTGGTAAAAGATTACGAGGGAGAATATTCCGTTTGGGTCGGTTGTATAGTTTTTGGATAATTTATCTCCTACGCTGGCAAAACGAAAAGAAAAACCGATGAACTTATATTTGTAAAGGAATTATCTTTTTTTCTTCTTCTTCTAACTGCAAAAATGTGTCTTTTATTAGAGAATCTGTAAATAAAATTATTGAACTCTTCAATGGATCCAAAAGGTGATTCGTAAAAGAATCAAGAGTAAAAAGGAAAAAGTTTATTAATTTTAAAAATAATTTTTGGTAACCTTTAACAGAATTTAACCCTTTATCTATCGACGGTACTTATAAGTACCCAATCACTTTAAAATTACATAGGATAATCATTTTTACGGATACTCTGACGATACTTAGCAGGAATATTCTTTTAAATTAACTCTTCCAAGATATATGGAAACACGGGTTCTATGATGAGCATTTTAGCGAGAAAGGCGAATAGTTTTAAAGCAGAATTTGCGTTTTCAGCGGACACTTTGATCAGATTGCGAAGATTGTCATTTTAGTTCCGGAACAGAGTTAATGTCAAAAGGTAAGTGTCTTATTTTTTTCTGTGTTAATGAAGACCTTAGAAAGCTATTTGGCTATTTATTTTAAGCGAACAGTGCGTATAATTAATTTTATAGTTGAATATCTTTAATTAATTA
Organism: Trichonephila clavata; assembly: GCA_019973975.1. Classification (NCBI taxonomy): domain Eukaryota; kingdom Metazoa; phylum Arthropoda; class Arachnida; order Araneae; family Nephilidae; genus Trichonephila; species Trichonephila clavata. The sequence continues at coordinate 82,466 of BMAO01001583.1, read as the reverse complement.
ATTAACCTATAATGGATTAAATTTCCCAAAGTTGAGTATTTTGTTTATGTATATCCCTTAATTTTTTCAATGTAGTGACTCAAAAAAAAAAATGTTGCATGAAAAAAACTGCAGTAAATCATAATGAGGTAGATATAGGGTTAAAGGTTTCTCGCTATCGGCGAAATGTTAAAAATTACGATGTAAGAATATATGGTGTTTCTTAAAGATAATTTCGTTAAATTTATAATGATTTGATATTTTTCACACAAATGTTCAGTTTCTTCACCATTTTTCTAATTTGATTGCTAGAAGGTTTCTTTATAGAAAATGAATATTGCAATTTGTCGAAACACGGAAAGTTATTGGTGTAAGAGGGTTTGGAGAAGAAGCAGACATTATTTTAAATATAATTACTTTTATTTTAGATCTAACACTGTATGAGTAAATTACAACTTATTCATTAACTCTGGGAACAATCTTACTCTAAACTCTTTAATCTAACTTATAAGATTATTTAAAATAACGAATATCGAGAGCCGCTTGTAGTCCCCTTGACGACTCCTTCTTAAAAAGCAACAACTAGGTGCAAATCGACTTCTGTATTCTTACCACAGCTTTGAGTGGATGCTAAGATGAATATTAGCTTCAGCACGCACGACTTCCTATTCGCAAATTCCATGATTAACCTAATACACCGATTGCCAGGGTTTAAATAGTATTTGCATTAGCATAAAATCAAGTCATCTCTTTGGAAATCGGTTTTTTAACTAAAACCACAGTTAAAGAATAGCTTCCACAAGAGGATTAGTAGAAAATCCGAGGATAGAACCCGTCACAAATTTATTTAATAAAATATAAATTTTCTTAACTGTACAATTCTGTTAAATATATATTGTTTTCACTATTCATACATTCATTTTATTTTAGTGTTGTGTTCCTCCCACGTGTAGATAGATTTCGCGGCCTACTTTTTATAATATAGTACTGTTTCTTCTGTTAGACCAAAAATTCCTGCTGTACGGGGAAGGTGGATCCATAAAGTATTGCTTAATCCTAATTCACTGGCCTCATTCAGTGACAGCTTTAGAAATCCTAATAGGTCTCCAATTTTGTCCAATGATATTTTCAGAATTCAAATTAAAAAGCTCTACAGCTCTGATTCTTGTAATTTCTGTTTTTATCCAATTTTAGTAAGATATTCTTTGGAACCATTTATTTTACTTATATTTTAGAGGATTTTAATACGTTTTTTTTAGTCCAATTTCATTCATTTTTAGCTTTAGAGGAATTACACTTTATCTTTTTTATTATGAAATTTTGTGCGCATATTCAGTAGGTCTGAGAATAGGATGTAAACTATTTTTCATTCCGATATTGCAATTAGTTGAAAAGATATTAATTAAAAACCTTAAAACGCGTAATTGTTTTCCCCCTGTGTGTTGCTTATCTCGCCGTTTATTTCGCTTGGCGTCGAAAACCGGTTTCACGCCAGATGTGTGACTTTTCTCTGTTCCACCGTCCAAATCACCCTGCTCATGGGATACAATAGCAAAATAGGTGTCTATAGCAAATCAAAAATCATCAAATTTGGCGAGTGAAAAGTTTTTTTCCCATATTTTATACATATCTTTAATTCAAAAATTAATATATTGCACGGTTTATGAAACAAAAATATCTCCAATATTTGTGAAAAACTTAATCTTTTTAACTTTGTTATCATTATTTCAAATAAGTAACATGAGACAAATAAAGCGGCTAGACCGATTCTTTTGGAATTTTTTACGTATATTCAGTAGAAACAGTTGTTGCCTGGGCAGTGGCGTAACGTGCACCCCCGAAACCCCCACACTGCGGGGGGGCAAGGCATCTAGGGTGCCCAAAGCCTGACTGACGCCATGAACGTAGATTTTCTCAAAGTTCGCTTCACATTTTTCGAAATCGATTTTTTAAGCGATTTTCCAATCAGCGATCAAACGTCATTCATCATCAAAACTTTCATACGCTCATTACATATCTTTAATCCTATTGCCAAATCAAAAAACTTTTTTTTTTCATTTACTGTAATCCAGGCAACGAGAAATACTTTTTCTTTAGTGGGTTTTCTTTTTAATCCTTAATTACTAACAAATAAAACAGTCAAACGAAGAATCAGATAAAATGCTAGGAAGATACAAAAATTTCAACATTGTTTTTATTACTGAATACATTACATTAGCAGTAGGGAGGGGGGGGGAGACATGATTTACTTTTTAAGAAGCAGCAGAGAAAATTATTGGCGTCTTTAGTCCCCCCCCCTCCATGTGTTTCAATTTCATTTAGCAAAGTCGTAAATAACGTACATCTGTTGTGCTTTTTTCAAGTAAAATAGTATTACGATCCTTGGAAAAGCATAGAGAGCATTCGATGATAGATTTATGAGTATTCAATCAAATGGAGCATAATGAGAAGAAAGCATAATGGAATGTATAAGTTTTTTATTTCATTTTCATGAAATCGTTTTTGCTTCATACAAAGAGCTCTCATTAAAAGTTGCAGTATTTACGCTAGAATGTAATCGAACTTAAGGTCAAGCTTATCCCATGATTCAAAAATGAAGAATCAGGAAACCTTTTTTCTTTCGTAAGAATTTTAAATCTAAAATTATTTTACAGTGTTCCTGTCTTTCTTGGTGTTCGTTTTTATTCAAGTTCCCAGGTTATCTATCGTTAGAGATTTCCAGTTTTAATAAATATTATAAATACTCTCTAATGTTATTCAACTTCGTTTACTCAGACTCCGGTTGATTTTGCATTCAGAAAAAGTTTAATGATAAATATTTTTACGTGATGTATAAAGGTACATTATGTTTTGGTTTGGCAGTCCTTTGTATATATATATATATACACGCACACTTGCCAGAAAAGAATGTTCTTATGGACGAATGAGAGAAGATAAGCCCTGAAGAAACCACTAAATTTGATAATTCAATGCCGAAACGACTTCAGGAAGTTTTCAACACACGGGGTTATCCAACCAGCTGTTAAATAGCTCATTATCCTTTAAGTAATTTTTATAGTTACTATTAAAACAGTAAACGCAGACTTTTTCTACTTGATTTTTGTAGGTACAGCTACAAACCTGTCCTTATTTTCAAAGCTATGAAAGCAAACTGAGTTCACTTTTGTTATTCTCAGTACTTGGAATGAACTAAATAAAATATAATTTTAAAATTCTGGTTTTTAAAAAATTTTTCGTCGTTTATGTAAGCAGTACTAGGCGAAGCAGACTTTTCTAGCAAGTATATATTTCTAAGATCCGGCTTCGGGCCAAAGACCTGACCTTGCGGGGGGGGGGCAATTATTTTCCGTTACGCCACTGTGTCTGGGGACTTGATGTCATACAAATCTATCGATGCAGTTTGCGATACCAACGAAGCTGTAAATTATCCAGCAGAGTTTCTGAGCTCATTGGATTTGCTATGCATGCCATCGCACCATTTAAGGTTAGATCTACGGTTATTTTGCTTCATAATTTGAACCCATCGCGGCTGTGCAATGACACGTGATTAGTCATGAAACAATTGATTGAAAATGTTGTCGCAGCCAGCATTTTGAATGGCAAGTTCTGAGAATAAAATGCATTACTACGACGATTCACTATTGTTCCCACAGATGCGCCAATTGAATTATAACGGATTCAATTCCTAATTAGGTTGGCATTCGCAATGACAATCAATAAGTCGCAAGGCCAAACGAAGTCTGGTTATGGCTCAGATTTGGGCACACCGTGTTTTTCACACGGACCACGGATACGTGGCATGTTCCAAACCATTCAGTTTGTTTGTGTTGGCTAAAGATGGACTCACTAAACATATCGCACACTCCTTTGCACTAAGAGACTGATAATGTTATTTTTTTAATTGTCATAATTTATGATAGAGATGTAATTTGAAATTTATTAGTTAAAATAATAAAAGTACGAAGAATTCAAAAATGAATGTTTGGTGTTTTGTTACTTTTATAGGCCGTCATCGTTCACAGCTTTCCATTCCTCTTTCAGTCATATACCACATCCCCACACACTTAAAATGAGTTAGTTTTTTTTTATTTGACTACCAAACTATTCACTAGAAATAATTTATATGGCAAAACAACGTTTGTGCCGGGTCAGCTAGTATATATATATATATATATAATCCTTTAAAATAACTTTTAACTACCAATGGTGTATCCCTTCAGGACCAACGTTTTAGTAATAAGTTAACCCGCTGCCTAACGAGAGTATTTTAAACTACACCTATCCACCCACTCAGATCATGTGATTTGAGAAGCCTATAAATACCGAGATTCCTGGAGACCAACTCCCTTTTCGCTTTTGTATATTTGCTGCAACATGTAGCCGGCTGCAACTCATTGTGCATTCGTTTTCTTTGTTATGTGTCGTCCTTGTAATGTCTTATGTGTCCAAGATGGATAATAAACAAGTTTTAATCAATCGCCGGACGCCTCGTCAATATCATCCAAAGAAACCATCAACAATAGCGATCATATTATTAAGAATCATGTCAACGGCCACGTCGTTACATATATATATATATCAGTGGCGCACACAAGGTGGAGTCCTTGGGTCCGGACCCCCCTCCCCCAAAGCCCTTGATTTTTTTTCGATTGATTATTAATTAACGCTAATTATTCATTCAATAATTAATTTTTTGATGTTTTTTGTTCCCGAAAATCGACAAAATCAAAAGAATACGTTGGGTGGCGTATTGGAGCATGATACGAGAATAGTGGATTTTCGACCCTGGACACCCCCTTAAAAAATTCCTGTGTGGGCTACTGAGATATATATATATAAATGTACTATTTTAATATTATTCTATGTAGGATAATTTATTAAGAATGCATATAACTGGTATAAATAGCCCTCTATTTTAAGTATTTGAATTTCATTTCATCATTTCTGAGAAGAAACCATTAAAGGCTTTGTAAAACTTGGTATAAGCGATTAATGAAAGACATCGCATACAACGAGCAAATCATTTGCCTCTCACCTAGTGAGTATTGCCCCAAGGACTGGATGAATTAAAAAGTTTCAGTTCTTTCGACAATCTCACTTAGAGGGATGGTGCCAATCAGCGCCTCATTTGTCTGCCAACTATGCCAGTTTAAACTTGCGAGTTCTACTCTCAATTAGCATCAAAGAGAAATAAGCAGGGGTCGAATTTTTGTCGTCAGTCCTTCATACCCAAAAATGTTTTTTCAAGGATCACAAAGTTTAAAAAGGATTGTTGTACGTCCCCCATTACATGGTAGGTGCCCCCACGTTGGGCGCCAAAATATTAGAACACGAATTGGGTCATAAGTTTAGATTAGTTCAGTAGGGACTTCTTAAGGCATGTGATGTGTGTGTGCTTTATGCTTACTCTGTAAGCCCCCGTGGGATACTTTATGGTGCAAGGTCCATTACAAATTTATCAACTTCCAACCATTCAAATATTGACAAATTTGTAGAGCAGTGCAAAGTGTCCCTGAGAATTGTACTACGTGCCATAGGTTGCCGACCCCTGAACTAGATGATTTTTTTAAAAAAAATATCAGTCTGAGTAATATTTTTCGCCTCTCAGTATGCGATCATCCATGAATGTTTGTATAGACTGTTTAGATAGACAAACCAGAATCATGAACATAGTTGTCAAAGGCGATTTTGATAATGGATAACAATGCCAATGCTCGCCGTTCTCTGCTCGTATCGTACATGCTGGTTAATTGTATCAATTCACATAGTGTGCCAACTAAAAAAGGTATAAAATCTTCTAAATTTTGATAGAGTTACATTTTTTTGTTTATGATAGAATTATATTTTTAGTGCAAATGAGAAAACACATAAAATAAAATTATTCATTCGGAAATTAACCAAAAACCGATATTTATGGCGGAACAAAAACCAGATCCAAATCGATATATTTTTTTAGTTGAACCGGAACGAAAAGTATTACGGTTCGAAGCCCTGGTTGTAACACAGATGATACGGCTAACTTTTTGTACTCATAATTTATTTACAGACATCCTAGCACAGAAAAAATAAGAAAAAGAATAGGTATCGCTTTACGTGATCATATCCAAACAGTCTTGATGCTGATAGCTCTAGGATTAGGATGAGACTGAGTCTCTCTCTGAGTCTACTAGGGGACGTTGTTAGATCCGTTACAATGTCAGTTTTGCATATCTTTTATAACTTTTTTAAAAATAAATTATTAAATATAAAGCGTAGATAATTTTTGATTTACTTTAGTAATTAATTTTAAAAAGTAAATTTTCTCTCACCTTAATAATGCCTATATGTTTATTATCCACAGAAAATAAAACTGAGGAAAGCAATTACACACATACATAAAGTTGCAAGAAGTTCCGATATTTGATGTGACAGCCCAGTTTTAAAAAATACTTTATACCTAGAGTACTTCTTCTGGTTCAACAAGAAAAATACCTAATTTTGTTTTTGTTTTCGAAAATAACATTTATTTTTAGATATGATTTTCTCATCAAATAGCTGGATATCATGCAACTTTTCTCATTCTCTGTCTTGGCACGGAGAGAACTGGATGATGACGAAGTTTCCAGTTCCTTTGGTGTCATAAGAAAGAATTGAGAAATTTCGTCTAAACTACCAGAGAGTAAGTTTTATCACATTCACTTATTTACATGGAAAAGTTTGATGATCCCAAGTTATTCTATTATAAATAATTCTTACTTTCAGATTGTTATGTGGAAAAATAATATACATTCATCTTAATGTTAAACATTATTTCTTTTTGTAACGGGTCTATTCGCGTACCTCCTACTAATCTTCTTGGGGAAACTCTTTCTTTAAATATTATTCTATTGCAAACTTTATCCCAAAGAAGATGTGACGTATGCAAATCAGGGCTTATATTTAAACATTAACTTTCAGGTTCGAGAGAGAGATTAGAAGCGAAATGATAACAGTGAGGGATTAACGTAAAGTAATAGAAAACTAGGCGAGAGTGTTCCGTAGATTATTTGCTTAATATTTAAGATTGACAATTTGTCAATTAGATATTATTTAAATTGGATTAGCGTCGGCTTGAAGTTGATCAACTTAGAGGTATCCTAAATTATCTAGAATGTGTACGGCTAAGACATTCCTAAAAAGTAAGTTATTAAATTTATAATTAAATATTACTTAGATCATCTCCCTCGCTTTTCTCCCATTGTTATTAAAAGGTGCATTTCCTAATCTTAGGTTGTTCAGGTTTGTTAGGATGTTTAGACTTGTGTTTGTTTTGACTATGGCTAATTTTTCTTCTAACTCTCATACACTGATGGATGGGGTAGTCCATCTATCACATATTAAATGCATATAATAGATCAAATTTATATATCATATATTTGACTTGGATGTTCCGATTCAAACTATATATAATTTACTGTTTAATTTTTTTATTGTTTTGCGCAAAAAAGAATAAGCTATTTTTAAATGATTTATCACTGATAAAAAAACCCCATTCTGTTTGATAAAATATCATCAGCTCAATTTTGAATTTTAAGTATTTTTTTTTATATATTCTCATTGAAAAAAAAGTAGCATCTTCTATTAAATATGAAAAATGAAATACGAATTATCGAAGAGTTAAATTCATGGCGGTCAAATAATAAATTCAATCGTGAGTTCTCAATAGGGTCGATTCATCACCAGAGGGCGCTGCGATCGTTTAACGATTGTCCATTATTATCAAATAAACGATAACAGCTAATCGTATTACACTTGTGGTTGTGTGCTAATCGTCGATTTTGCTTACATTCAAATTTCATATTCTTTATGTTTTTTTAGTACTCAAAATATTTTTAATACATTCTCTAGTCTTGCTTTTTGAAAACTTATTAAATATATACATAGTTATAGTTTACAGTATTAGATTTAAGCTTAGTTTATATACTTCTGTTCTTTGACCTCGTGTCTTGTGTTTTTGAACACTTTTAGGAGTAGTAATTAGCTTGCCAAGCACATTTTATTTCTTCAAAAAATGATAAATCTTTCAATTAAACAAAATTCTTTCTACTTAAAAATTAAGTGTTAAAGAGTTGAACAAGGGAGGGGGTTAGCGATGTCAATTTTTTGGAGACCGAAATTGATCCTCAAGCAACTTAATTTAACGATAGGTGTTCCGATAATTTATAAATTGAAATTTTGCAATAAAAATAAAAAAATATATTAATGTGAAATTTAAAAATATATATATTTATAAAGCTGTCAGAAATGCATAAAAATAAAAATTGTATTTTTTTTAAGTTACAGGAAAGAAAGTATTTTTTTCATTTTGTTAAATGATAGATGCAAATCCGAAAATGCCGCCAAAATACTCAGTAGAATGAAACACATGGGAATTTGTCGAGCATATTATCATGTGATTATGACGTCAGATGAATCGAGTCCATTGAATTCTAAACTGATATTAGACTTGTACTAGTTTTACTTGTAAAGTATGGATAAAATTTTAAATTTTATAATTGAAAAAAGGTTTAAATATTAAAATTCTTCAAAAGTTTTTCAAAATTAAAATAAAAAGTTCTTATATTATACCTGTATTTTTAAATCAAGTGTATTTTGTTCACCAATGTGTGTTATTTAACTGTTGACATATAATACAATATATACTTTTTTAAAGAAAGTTTCTGTAAAAATTAAATTTTGGCAATTTCAAATCAGTCTGACATCACGGACCATCAAATTTTGAACACATTTATCGTATTGGCGCACTATGAACTCAGTTCTTAATATGGGCAAATGTGTTTCTACTATATAATTTAATTAATATTATGTTATAGTAATGCCTATAATATGTAGTTGAAAACAATAAAAAAAGTCAATTAATATTCTTGATCAAAATATATGTTCTAGTAGAGTTTTTTTTATTAAGGTCAATTTTATGATCTAGTGTAGGATGACACATATTTAAATTTTTCCACAAGGTTTTCCAGAGTCCGTAAAAGAGAGAAATTTTAACATTAAATGAGAGACCTTCGTGGAACCCTAGAAAGGCGCTGGGGAACCCCAGGGGTTCCTGAATCACAGTTTAAGAACCGCCGTTCTAAAGGGTTTTAAATAAAAGCACATAGTCACGGAAAGATTTTGAATAATGAGTATTGGTAAATTATTCTAACCTAGATAATGTGGACACAAACCAAGGATAGCATCATAAGTGTATCGGGAGCCCTAGACGTCCGTATTTATCGTGGAAGACCCTCGAAAATGCTGTGAATGGATTAAGAGAGGTGGGTCATGTGCGCAGCCGACCTCGATCCCACAGATCTGTGTGAAGGTAGGGTGGCAAATTCAACCTGAAGATGTATTAGCATAAATACTCCCACATTCTAGAAGCAACACAAAAAAGATTAGAGAAAACTTTGGTTTTTCGTACATACGTTGAATTCCATTCATTTTGAAGTTTGCTTATTAAAAGGTTTTCTACATGAAATCAACTGTACAATTTTTTAAAATTTATGTTAGCCAAATTCAAGTCTCAAATGTTTCAGTAATATATACAGTCGACTCTCGATAATTCAAACCTTCGATAATACGAACCTCTCGATAATTCGAAGTGTATGCTCAGTCCCTTGAAAAACTCTCGATATTTCGAATTAAAACAAAACGTTTTGTACACTCAATATTTCGAAGTAAAATCTGTGGCTGGCCAGACTATAACATGCGATAATTCGAAGTTATCTTATAAAATTCTCGTCAATTCGGAACACTCACTTTCATGTACACTCCTGTAACAAACAGGTTGAGCTTATAAGTTTTGCGTTGTATTGTATTGTCTCTGCGCGTCTCCCCTGTAACATAGCCCCTTTAATGACCATCTGTCTTTTACCCCTTTTTCGTGTTTTGTGGTTCCTCAGACAAAAAGAAACTTTTATTGATTTCCTTCTTCAAGTGGACAATATATCAAGCGCACTTGTTGTCAGCCGTCCATATATTTCGTTTTCATACGTGGCATTGCTATTCATGTGTTCAGAAAGGATGATCCGCTATTGTGGAGAAGACATGCGTAGGATTGTGTATGTGTTACGGTGAAACACCGAAATCTGGAGAATGTCGACTTTCACCGGTGAATGTCAACATTCACATAGTCGCTTGGCGTATGTCCGAAATATTTGCTAAATACCCTTATTTCTGACTTACACCGGTAAATGTCGACATTCACCATGCACTAATGGTGAATGTTGAACATGTCCGAGATTTATATTTTTATCTCCGTAATTCAGTCGCGATACATTTTTCGCCTCTCTTTCTGAGAGGATTAACTAAGAACTTAAAACACACAGTACATTCAAAATGAGAAAGGAAAATAACAGAAGTTAAAAACTTACTTAATTATACAGTTCATTCAAAATCAGAAAAGAAAATAATAGAAGTTAAAAACTTACTTAATTATACAGTACGTTCTAAAAGAGAAAATAAAATAATAGTAATAAAAAACTTACTAAATTATGTGATTCAAATCTTATTTATTGCAACAACTTAGACTATTATGACACTTTGAATTGCACAAGAGAGAGAGAGGCCCTTGTTTTTACAACTGCATTTATTTGTGGAACACTTCCATTTGTGCAATGACAGCGTGTATAGCCTTGCCCTCTGCTTCTCGAATTAGCTGCAACTGCTTCTCTCAGCGAAATTTCTTTAAAATGGGTCCGAATGTACAAGAATGTAATGAAATATTCGATCTTTCGCCGACGTATTTGGTGTTTGTCGACTTTCACCGGTGAATGTCAACATTCTCCAATATCGGTCTTTCACGGTAACATATGCATGTATTAAATATATTCTTTAAATACAGGAGATTTTTAACTCCTGTATTATATTTATACTGTATAATCTGTACTTTTTAAAAATACTTTAAAACAATTTGATGCATATGTACAATTGTTGTTTTATTACATAGTTTCAAATTTAAATGTGTTTGAAAAAAATTTCTCTTCGTGTATTTTGGGAGTTTTTTCCTACCCACTTGATAATTCGAACTCTTGATAATTCGAAATTTTTCATTGGTCCCTCCAACTTCGAATTATCGAGAGTCGACTGTATTTCAATTTGTATCTGTGCTCTGAGGTTAACATTAATAACTAAAAGCATATCTGAAATACAGCGGGGAATCGGTGCAGCCAGTAGATGCTTTTTTGGTTTGAGGAGGTATTTAAGATCAAATTTAATAAAAAGGAAAACTAAAATACTAATTTATAAATGCTTAATTTTTTGCCTTTACTCACATGTTCATCAAAAACTTCGCAGTAACACAAAATAATGAAAATACTCTTGATGTCCTGAGCGTCCATCCAAAACATCCATTTTTGAAAGAACCCAAGTTATATACAATGGTATTTGGCACAGACGCTCAAAATTTTGAACTCTATCGTGCCTTCATGTAACTAGACATTGTCAAATATATAAAAATCCAAAAAATTAAATGGGCTGGCCTCGTCATTAGAATGAACAAAAAACGTTCCACACAGAAAATCTTTTTGGCCAAGCCCTCTGGAAAAAGAACTAGGGGTCAACCTGACCTCAAGTGGGTTGACTGCCTAGAAAGGGATTTCACTACCGTATAAGTGGCTAATTGGAAGACCATGGGCCTGGGAGAGGAGGGGTTGATTAAACCAAGGCCCACCCGGGGCACTCTGTCGCGCCACTGAAGAAGGAGATATGTCAATTTACTAAATGTAATTCAAAATTAGGTAATTTGGATAACATTTGAGATGTTTAACACACAGAACAAAGCAAAATATTGAATGTAGCCTGTAACATAAAAGTATGGGACCATTTTAAATTTTGTTAGAGACAGTCACAGACATTCTATGAGTGAAACCTTAGTCACACGACCCACATGTGGAGCCGGTAATCTCTTTCCGCCTAAACGTGTGTTAAGGTATCAACTCCATCGATAGCGGCTGTGATACGCTGTATCAACTTCGTCCAGGACTTTTACTTTTGCATAAACGGCCCGTAGTCTTAATATTTTTTCCTACCATTGTTATATAGATTTTCTAGTTGGGGATTCTTTTCCGAATCGTGATCAAAAATGCTATTACACAGCAGTTGTGGATTCCATCTTGCTAAATTCAAGAACACAAAAAGCCTCTGACTGATTGGTCACATGGCATGCCCACTATTGTTTAAATTATTTTGTCAGAGTAGACACAAACTTTGAAAGTACATCTACCTCACGTTTCGCTGAAGTCATGCCTGTGTTTGACTATTATTGTTTTACAGCATCTGGATGTATAAACTTTTTTATAAATCCTTCTGTATTTTAATGTTTGGATTTCTTTCTTTTAACACTTTAGAGTAACACCAATTTAAACTTATTGTTACATAAGTATCAGTGACTAAAGAAATGCATCGCACATGAAGAAAACATATATGAGAAGATGAGAGCATCATTGGCCTCTCACCTAGTGAGTATTGCCCCAAGGACTGGATGAATGAGATAGTTTCAGTTCTTTCGGCAGTCTCACTTAGAGAGAAGGTATTGATCTTCATTGGAACCTTCTGTCCGTTTTAAGAAAGCAAAAATAACAAAATGATTACCAAAAACTTCAGTGGTAAGTCAGAAAATATGTAGTAGTACCAATCTACATTGGAAATCAATAATATGGGTATTTACATTCTTCAATAATGTAGTGAAAAAGAAGCTTGTTTCGACAAGTAAATGTTTTGTTGTTTTTCATAATAATACATAGGAATTTCCAAAAGTAAGGTAACAAGCCCATTCAGAATAAAAGTTTATCCAGAATACACTGTACATAACTGTACCTTCTTACATATACACAATGTAAGAAAGCACAGTGTTACATATTAGTTCTCTACACAGTCACCATACTTATCGAGGCATTTGTCCATCGGTACACCAAACCATCGAAACCTGCATCGTAAAAATCAGCGTCTGGGTTGTGCGACCACGTCAGGACGCCTTGTAATACCACTCCTATAACAAGGTTCTCATACCTAAAAAAGGACCCCGAAGAAATTTTGATTACATGGCTCACTCAGAGTTAGCTACGCCAGTGTTGGTCACCTTGCTCCTTTTTTATCTTCCGCATCTGTTCTGCCTTCGTCAAATTCTGTGCACCTAATTCTACCGGCTTTCGTGACGTAATACTTGTACCGTACACTTCTATCAATTGCCCATGAATTTCAGCAGGAGAATTTTTCTTTAAGCGCAAAAACCGTACCAGCTTTCTTATTTCAATCGTGGATCATGTCGCCAAAGAAGACAGATTTCTAATAAAGATTTAGTCATGCTACTGGAGAATCAGCTCTATGTACCGACACCGTTTGAATGCCGTGATAATTTGCAAACTTGCCAGAGCTCTTGTTCCCGCACTTTTTGAAACCCCTACCTCTATATGTATATGGGTTTGTGGTGATGAAAAAAGAAGGCACTTGTTTTATAATAGAACTGGAACTGTCGTCTAAGTCCAAAAGAAATACTAGGGCTGCAATAGTCCTGTTGGACATAGTCTTGAACATGTACCATCAATGCTTCTTAAGAGTTCTGGTGCCATTTAAGACTCGCCATGCAGAAGCGATGATGAACATTAAATCTGTCGAGGCTCAAATTTCTCACGTTGGCGCATGTGAAAGTTTGGAGCATGTCAGTTTAGGTGTCTTTTTCGTGACTTGACCATAATTCAAAATAAAGAGGTTCGTTGCCAGTAGTTCTCCTTCCAGTAGTTCGTTGCTTAAGAATGAAACCGTTGGTAAACATTAAACTAACCTAAAAGTTTGCTTGTAAATTTTCGAAAGATTTTAAGAAATAGTTAATATTTTCTTAACTTTTATAATTTATCAGAAAATTATTCAGTTACACGAAAAGAACAATTTAAATTCTTTGAAGATGTTTATAATAATTTTGCCTTTCTTTCATACATTTATTAATTTCTGTCACTTTTTATTTGAAATCAGCTTAACATTTTTCAAAATTATTATTTTGTTATTAAAATTATTATTATTATTTTCAATAATAACTATTTAAATATATATAATTACTAGGGGCTTTCAAAAAGAAACTACTTATTCGAATAATGTAGGTCAACAATATTTTATTGAAAAATGTATTACAAGTAATTGACTTACATATTTTACCCAAATCTTCGTTGTGCCAGCCGAACATGAAAGTCACTGGATGAAAATCGACACTGTACTGTGGATGTTGCCAGACCACCCATCCAAACTGTGAAGTAAACTCTGTGTTGTGCGTGATTTGAGAGGACTTCCATCGTCGTGTAAGAGGACCTTACCTTGGCTTTCCCAACTTAGTGTTCCGCAGTACGACTCAGCATTAACGGCTGTGCCCTTCTACATAAACTCGGTGTAGATGTCTCCTTCGCAATCGAAGAAACTGTAATCATGACATTACTCGCTGTTGGGGCTACTTTGGATTTTGTTCTAATAGACGATGATGCGGATCTCCTTTCCATCGACGTTTGCTACGTTTCTGGGGTGAAGTGATGCACTCATGTCTCATCATCAATAATAATGATGTGACTTAAAAATCATTACCTTCTGCAGATTGACGTTAAAGGAATTCCAGGGAAGCCACAAATTTTTTCTTATGTTTGGAACTCATTGTAAGCACAATTTGCAATAATCCAGCTGATGACAGACGATGAAATGAACACTCCAACTCCTATGCAATGTGTTTGATATCCCCTTTAAGATTGCTGAGAATAATATCTTCCACCCACCAAGTTTTCATTGATGTACTCACTGTTGTTGCCCTTTCCCCGTTGGTTAAGTGTGTGCAACGCCCCCTGAACTGCTGGTACTATTTCACAAACAGTGGCTGGACCTAACAAGGCATGTTGACCATACACTGCTGTAATGTATCGTTGAATCTGCGTACTCGAGAAACTTTTCGCACAATATTGGTACTGTTCCTCGCACTTCAATGTTGGAGTATGTTTTTTTCTTACTATACACTATTACTTCTTAAGACTTCTTGAGATCCTGTTTCCCTATACCAGTGCTCGCTAAACTTTTTATTGCCGCTGATCAGTCGACGCTTGATAATTTTACCACGGCCCGTGGATGTTGATTGTTTATATTTTAGCTTGTTAATAATTTTAATTCAATGGTATTTAACCATGCCTTCAGAATAAAGTACAATTACACCAAAAAATTAATATAAAGTGATTTAACATGTAATATAAAGTGATTTCCAAGGAAATTCACCCAAACCCGAGAGAAATACCCCTCATTACATTAAATAACAATCTTAATAACTTAAATCGTGAAATAACTTAATGTACCTTGTGCGACCTGGTACTATTTGATCCACTGCCCTGTACAAAAGTAGGCTCCTCCTATGATTCTTTTAAGTGGATAGTATACAGCATATACTGTCACATATTTGTATAAACAGAAACCAGAAGCAGATATATGAGCTTGACTGTATTCTAAAAGACCTAGGCAAAAACCAACTCGACAGACAACTCGACTAATGATTAATGATGATGAGCTGTGGTAGACCTAGGCCTAGACAAAGACGACGGACATAACAGAATAATGCTGTTTATTCCATTTTTGCCAGTTGCCGTATAGTTCTAAATTCCAAGTTTTTCGGGGGAAATGTCCGGGAATAACCTTTGAGGATCAGAATTATTCAAATCATCAAGTCGAAACGAAAGGAGGTTTCTCTCGAAGCCGAGATTCTGGGCCCTGTTGATCCCTGCCTTAAAACTTCATTGGTTGATCCATCGTATGTTGATAGCAGTGATTAAACAATTACATCACATATGCAGATAACAGAAAGGCAAGGTGCCTATGCCTCTCACCTACCGAGTATTGCCCCAAGGACTGAATGAATTGAATAGTTTCAGTACTTTCGGCAAACTCACTTGGGAGAAGGTATTATTCTTCGTTGGAATCCTATTTTTATTATATTTTAAGAAATAGATATAAGGATTAAAAATTTTTATTTAAGATTTAAATGGTCACTTAAAAGGGATACAATAATATATCAGTTTCCATTGGATCTATTTGTACTCTTTGCATTTATTTTCAGGAATGATGATCATCTTAGTTGAGATTTGCCTGTTGGAAAAATCTTTTAAATGCCTTTCTCCTTCCCTGTGTCACGGATCTTTACGCAACCTTCACACTAATCCTCTTGGGGAATCTTTGGGCTAGCATTCGCGTTAATTCACAGCCACCCCTCTCAAGAAGAATCCCAGATATGGAGATTACTTTGTCTATATAAAGTCAGGGTTTGATAATTGTAAAATAGAAGGAGCGGAGAAACTGTTGTGGCGTTACGAAGGTGAGATTTAACTGATTTTCATAACTTGATTCAAGATCGGAGTTTGCCCCTATACTAAAGTAGTAGATAGGGAATTTATTGTCTAAGATAGATTAGGTTAAATTAAACTGATTACTTGCGCTTCTTCATAGAGTTTATTGCTTTCTTTATATCACTCCTAGGGCATCCTCTTCAGGGGTAAGTCGCTCACACATGTTTTGACACAGGTAGAACTGTAATGCGACAAAGTTTGCAGTTTCTTCTGTATCATAAGTTAGTAATGAGAAATTTGAACTAAACTTCAGATCCCAGTAAGTAATCCTTCCTATATTATTTATATAGAAATGTTTGGTGATTTCAAATCTTGTAATTCATTGTATATCATTAGTACTTTCCAACTTTTGAAAGAAATATTAGCACAACAGTTCAGCATTTAAAAGTGTAAAATTAATTGAATTCTCGTGTATATAATGATATTGCGTCTTGAGATGCTGTGTATAGTGATCAAAAGTTAAGAAATAATGCAATAAATGCTTTCAATGCGTTATTGCAACGTTATTCTTTATCTATTTTAATTTTAAAATTGGTTTTTTAACTTCACAATTTTTTTTATGTAGCGGAAGTTTAGTTTATGTTAATCATTATGAAGTGTTGTAACACACGGTATAGTTCCAAGACCGAAATGTAGGTGCCGCCATTACAGTATTGTCTTGGAACGGAAGTGTGACTGTACGAAACACTAGTATCGTCAGAGAGAGTTTGGATCTGGACAAGCGTGTGTCCCCATTTTCGATGTCCAATCCTGGACTATGTAAACTTTACTTATTTTCACTTATTTTCTCTAAATGTTTGTCTTGTAATTTTCTACTCTTTGTAACTGTGCTATCTTGTATCATTAAATATATTAATTTACCCCGAGATTCTATTAATTACTTTTGGTTACCCCAAGTAATGACGCAAGCGGCAGCTACAGTGTTCTATTTTTAGAAGAAAATATGTATCTGTATGTTATTATTTCTTCCAAAACACAATAAAGGAATAAAATAATTGTAAAAATCGGCGTGGATGTTCACTTCTTATGCTGACAGTTAGTTCCTTTTAATTTAATGTTCAACTTAATAAATTTATCCTGCATAACAATGTATTTTGAATGGAATCATTTCAAATTACCCCACTCATTTGCATTTCTTTAAGCTATAATAAACACGTATTTAAGATTGCATTTCTATCTTTTGCATTTGATTTTTAAATCAAAACAATTACTTCAAGGGTGAAAATTTGAAGTTGCGTTCCGAGGCTTCCATCATCGGTTTGTCGATATTTCTCCTGCCTATTAAATGGTGAGTAGAATTCAATGATAGTTGCAATTTGAATCCTGTGAAACCATTTGATAGGCGGAGGAACTTGAGCAACAGTTCAGATTTAATCAAATTTAAAAGAAGATGGATGACATACCTAAGCTCTTCCCTGACTTGAAAGAAAATATTGCAAATTTCCGAGGTGGAAAAGCACACAAATTATTTGAATAACAGATTTGTTGATGAACAAGGACGAACAGATGACAACATGAAGACAAATCGACGTATATACACGAAGATAAATTGACGTATATATACGAAGAAAAAATCAACGTATATACACGAAGACAAATCGACGTATATACACGAAGACAAATCGACATGTATACACGAAGACAAATCGACGTGTATATACGAAGACAAATCGACGTGTATACACGAAGACAAATCGACGTGTATACACGAAGACAAATCGACGTGTATACACGAAGACAAATCGACGTATATACACGAAGACAAATCGACGTATATACACGAAGACAAATCGACGTATATACATGAAGACAATCGACGTATATACACGAAGACAAATCGACGTATATACACGAAGAAATATTATTAAGAAAATTATATCTGATTATTTACAATAGTGCAAAACGCACTCTTTATAAACAAAATTTGCAGAGATCCAGAAACGGCTATTTTGAGCAGTTCCAATAGCAGGAGCTCAGACGGCTAGTTCCTCTCTTATCACACAAACGGATTCTGACCTCAACTGCACTCTTTTCTGAACTGCCCTCACCATTGTTTCAAAGGTCCTTTATATAGCCTCATGGTACTTCTAGAAAAGTCGATCCTAGAGCTTTCTCCATTATTCTTCAGCGATGTCGTATTTGTCGCCAATCTGATAACCGTGATCACATCTTCCATGTTTGCCATCATCTTGAATAAGATTACAGGAACTCTGGGAAGCGAGCTTTACCTGTAAAACTCAATTTTTCACAAGGAGAGTGCTTCTGCAGAGAAAACAACATACGTAACCTGTTTCAATATACAAGAAAATGAACCAGTGCCAGTTTATCCATTGGGCACTTCGAGTAGGCCCCTAGGGCCAGAAAAGTTATTAATTTCGATCCTCTAGTGTCAAGGGGACCTGTAAATCTTCTGTGTCCAGGACCCGAAATGAGCTTAAATCGGCACTGAGATAAAAACGTCACCTGCCTCTTACTTATTGAATATTGCTAGAAGATGTGGATGAATTAAAAATTTTCCAATTCTTTAAGCAATATAATTTAGAAAGAAGGCATTAATCTTCATAAGGATCATGTGTGTGTGTTTGAGGAGTAGAAACAATTAAGCAGTAGTAATTCACACCTCGGTTTTCAGTGGTATGGAAGGAAGTATACACTTGCATGAGTTGTTATTGGAATCTTAATACCCATCTTTATTATATCTTTTTTGTTTCTTTCAGACATTTTAATAATTTGTTCTCCAGAATGATATTTTTATTCGTACACAATGATAAAATTTATTAATATAATACTTTTACTCGATTTTTTGAATAAAAGAGGAACAAATGTAATTCATATTTAAATAACTGTAAATAACTAACACATTTATGTAAAAATTATATTAATGTTTACATAAAACAAACTTGTTCATTCTCTTTACTTTGAACTCAGTAAAAACATTTTCTACCAACTTACAGGTATTTATAATTCTCTACATAAAAATAGTTTGCACGGAATGCAATTATAAATTGCATTGCCTTTCTTATAGGCTTAAGAATTCAAACTCAGAGCCTCATACGCTTAAAGGTAAATGGTAAGTCATTTTTGAGTACATAAAATTTACATTGTATTGAATGATATGAATATATATAAGACAGAGATTTTGCCAATAAAAAATGACTTGTTTCTCTTTCATCTCAAAGAATATCCAAACCATGTTGTTGTTTCCTTCCCGAAGAGAAGGGATGAAAGTTGCCAGAGGCTGTAAGACAGGTTGGACATCTTAACGATAGATGGTGACACCACCTTCATAATTTAGTCATAAATCTGAAGGGGATGAAGATATTCTCCAGCCCCTTGCACTCGTGGTTTTTCCTACGACTGCCCACAAGACTTTCGGACCCACTGATTCAACGATCACGCTCCCCGTGTGTACTCGGAGAGTATTTGGTGGCATCGGGCATTGAACCCAGGTCCTCCGGTCTGGAGGACGATGCTCAATCCACTAGGCTACCCACGACTATATCCAATCCATGAGAAGTTAAACTGTTTCTATGCTGATAGATTGTTCTATTCACTTAGGTGATCAATTTACAAAGATTCTGCTACACAACAATACATTCAAAGTTACAATTAATTGAAGAACATAGAGGACTGTTTTGTTTCATTCTCAGGAATATTTTCTTTTTCCGCGATAAATATCAATCGGAAATTTTATTTCTATCATCTGTACTTGATATTTCTTTTAGAGTAATTACTTCACTTCAAACATAAACTAAACACTTTTTCATCAGTTCGTCAATATATCTCGTGCCTATTTTATGGTGAGTAGAATTCTCTCTCTCTCTCTCTCTCAATGATAATTGCAATTTGAGTTCTGCGAAGCCATTTAACAGGCACGATGATCTTGAGCAACAAAGAAGCAGCATTCTACATCTGTAATCTTCATTAAAAATTTATTCTTCATATACAGTTTTCGCGACCCGGACGTCGCGGGTGTGGGAGGATTCGAGGAAGGAGCAGACATGATATTAGAATAACTAATTTTATTCAACTTATGCACTTTTACAATTAAACTTTATGAGCAATAAGAAATCTTTACCCAAATATAGATAACAAAATTGCGGAAGGTACTTATCTTGCTTAGATCTAGCTCTTTGTAAGATCCTGCTTTCAGCCTAGCTCGTTCAGTTGCAATGTTGATGTCTTCTATTATTCTGGTGGATTTTCCTTCTACTATTAATCTTAAGATGAGCTTAGTATGAATGGGCGTTCTTCTGTGGGCACCTGGATTGTTAAATAGTCCTCAATCCTATATGTGGTATACTTCGATGTAAGAGACGGCGAAAGTGGAGTTTTTTCATTTTGCTGAGAGGCATGATGGTCATTGGCTGAGACGAGAAGATCCGGGAGGCGTGTCTAAGATTCTTCTTCTTGATGGAGTGGAAGATTTTTTGGTATGGATGAGAGAGAGCCTAGAGGCTGCTTCTCTGGTTGGCCAATGATAAAAGTGAACATAGACTCCGATTGGCTGCCTGTGGGGGCAATCGGAAGATGGAATCGGAATATGGAAAGGTAGAAGGAGCTTGTCTAGTGAGGTATTTTAAAATTTAAAATGGAAAAAATTTAAGGAAGGAATGAAAATTTTTAATTTACTTAGAAGATGAGTTTAGTAGAAGCCTGAAAAGAGAGAGAACCCGTTACAGTGAAATAAGTTTAACGCGAAAAACGCTCTAGACAAAATATCGGTTACCACGAAATAATACAACGGGTCAGACAAACTGCTATGTATTTTAATTCATTTTTTTCTCTTAACACGAATCGAAAATCGCTTAACACAATTTTTTTTTCTAGAAACGAACAAAATACGTAAAATACCGTTCGGATTGGACTGCCCTACTGTATCATCGGACGAATTCGTTGCGGTAGATGATGATAAGATGTGTACAGCCCCAATTGAGGAGAACAAAGACATTTTGGAGTGTTTACAAAGCTTAAAAAAATGTCTTTGGTGCAGATTCCGACGAAGAAAATGAAATGAATAATGCAACTCCTGTTCCCACATCATCCGAAAGAAGGAATATCATGGAAAATTTTGCGCATTTCACATTCCAATGGTGAAAGGAATTACGATATGGACGATATCAAACAATTTGTTGATAATTTGATGCTAAAAAAGACAATGCAAAGAAAAATATAAGGTTATTTTTCATAAACTCAATAAATGTTTTGCTTTTCAAAAAAATTTGAAAAACTTATATTAAAGTTTTTTAAGTTCTTGTGAATATTTTTGATTCATTAATTTTTTTTAAATACATCCATGTATACATATCTATGTAAATGAAATAAACTTTAATAAACTTAATTTTATTAATATATTTATATATATACATTTGCGATATCCTTTAACAGGAAATTCTTTTCACACGTAAAAATATTTCAGCCCCCTCAGTTTCTGTTAAGCGATTTGAAGTGTTCGCGTTAAGGTTTCTTCCTTCATTTCCACTTTTTTTAACAGTGGTTTATAGTTGAAAGAAATTTTAAAGAGACCTGTGAATAATAGCAGCCAAAGTTTATTCTATGGCAGTCTTTTATTCTTGTAATCCCTCAAATGATCAAAAAGATCTCCAAATGAACGTTAATACAGAAAAATTAAATACATACTTAGCTCAACCAGCATCGATTATGCCTTACAATTCTTTTCTCCAACTGAAAAAACATATTTAGAATAATTACAAAAGATTCCAACTTAAGCAACATAACTTTAACAACAGACGGTTATATATCATCAAATAAACTAAATAATCAGATAATTTAGGGTTTTACATGAATTATTGAATTAAAACAGACGGTAATAATATGGAAGAGAGTTTTCGACTATATCTATAGTTACTGTATAACTTAAAGAGTCAATTAAAAAAATTGGTACGAAATAGAGAAAAGAAATTTAAATAGAACTAAATACACACAGTCGGACCTCCATTTAATGAACCTTTATTTTACAAATTTCTCCATTTGGCGAACTGTTTGCTGGAACCAAGAACATTTTACTATTTTCTTCGCAAAATAACCTCCAATTAGCGAAGTGCATTTTCTATTTAACGAACTTTTTCTCTTGTTATTCGACTTTTTTTCTCCCTACTTTAAAAACATTTCTGAACATTTCAAGATATTCTCTCTTTTAACACATTTTATGGTGATAAATGACCTTGAACTGGTTTTTACCAGGTGCATAACAGCAATAAAATTGCTGTAATTTTTCAAACAAAAAAACCCAGAAATAACAGATTTTATCAGTAATTAAATTTAAGGACGCATGTGTGGTAGTGTATTGTTAAAATTACTGGTTGTAAAATAATGTACAACTTCTAGGCTTAAAATTAGGAAAAGTCATTAAAAAATTCATTAGTTTTAAAATAAAATTATTTTTTAAAGTTGTAAATACAACGTGTTCCTGGGCAGTGTTTTTTTTTTTCCCCCTTCTTGTTTTCCTAGCATATTTCTTTTTTATCGGTAAGATAGATAAAAAAGAAAGATTATTAATTTACAAAAAAGAATTAATAACTACTTTTTTTAATAATGCATAGTGTTTATAAATTTAAATTTCATTTTGTGTGGTTTATAAAGTATATTAACACGGCACTACTCGCGCAGGGTGTGTCACACCCACCATCTAACTTTTTTTCAACGCTCCTTCTAAACCTTTAGTGGAAAATGGAAAGTTTCTGGTGTAGCTGACTTTACATATCCTTTGAGGAGTCTTAGCTTGTAGGCGAATTTTAAATATATATTTCTGGATATCACCTCTTCGGGTATGTCATACCTTGCGCGTGAATCACCGTTACAGTTATGAATGCATGAACACGTTTTAAATCTTCCTTATGCTATGGCGTATTATTGCAGTCATGAGGAAGAAATGTGATATTTAAGTAATTTAATAAATACAGCATTTAGTAGATATAGTACAACAGTATTTTCAGATGAAGAAATTCTCTTCACGGTTATGATGAGGAAAAAGCAAATGAAGAGTATAACAGCAAGTATGATTCATCCACTGAAATTGATCCAGATTTAGAAAAAGGAGACACTGTTGAAAATAAATGCTTTATATGTAGAGACACAAAAACATTTGAGAAGAACTTATTTTAAAGGAGATAACTGGTACACATCTTATTCACTTTCAAATGAACTTTTAAAAAATAACTATTGCTGGAACAAAATAAGATAAAATGAAAAAGAAATTCCGAAATTTTTAAATTTAAAGAATAAAGAAGTTTACTCCTACATGTTTAGTTTAAAAAAGATACAGATTAAAAAAAATTAAGATCCAGTGAAAACATTGCACTCACTCACGGCGCGATTGAAGGAGTGTATAAACAATGCACTGAATGCCCTTATAAAAATAACAGAAAAACTAAATTTACGTGTGAAAAATATAATAAACATGTTGTATATATATTCTACTTTTCTTCCTTTTTAATCTTTGTATACAAATTTTATGGTAAAAACACAATGTAAACACCCTTGGGTATGACACACCCTGCGCGAAAACTTTAGGTCGTTTTTTTTCACGCGAGTGATGCCGGGTTAAGAGACGAATCTTTGTTTAACAAATTTTCGCCTTAACGAGCGACTTTGTTAAATAGAGGTCAGACTGCATTTTACAGTATGCTATAGAACTAATTTCCATTCACAATAATTAGTAGATATTATTACCAGAAATTTTCTTAAATAAGTGTGTGTGTTTATCTTTCTGCAACTAAAACATCTCCCAAAAAATTAGAACATTTATTATTGAGATTAAAAGGGCGTGTACTCTTGGAAACTGCTATTGTAAAAATCAGAAAAATATGCCATTCTTCTCTATAAAACCGGATATTTTTTTATTTGTTTTAGGAGAAGGCTAGAAATCAAAATTTATGATTTTTAAAAAATTTCGAAGATGATTTTGATTAAAACAAGTAATATAAAAAAATTTTAAAGTCAGTTCTTACTTAAAAAACAAATGAACTTTTCATACCTGGTAGTTGAACAATGAATGTATACTGTCGCCATCTATTGCCTTCATTCGGAACAAATTTAATTTTTTCTCCCATATAAAACTAAAATTAATTGATTAAATTTAGTTAATGAATTAATATTTGAAAAAAAAACTGTTTTAGCATCAAGTATCATCCACTGCAAGTTTAAAAAAAAGTAAGGAATGAATGAAGACTTTTTATTGTGTGTAAAAAGCTTACATTTAATTTTGAGAGTTTTCATAATTTATACCAACGGTCGCCACCTTGTGGTCCATGGACCGTTAGGGGTCCGTAAATACTTTTTGATGGTCTGCAGAAAAATTGGGACATTATTTATATTTTTATGAAGATTCTGTTTCGAAAATGACGAGTTACAAAATGTATTATAGAATATTGATTATACTTTTTTAAAATTTTTATCAACTACTTTTAGAGTAATTCTTTCTGAATTTAGCGATTTTTTAATTACTTTTTCAGGTACATCCAGCGACATTTGAGACAGAGAGTTGGCAACCTTAGTAATTTGGCGTCAAAACACTTCATTTTGTTGATATTGCTTTGAGTTTCCAATTTGTTCTTACCTTTCGAGAAATTCCTTCTCATTGATATGAAAACGTAAATACAGACGTAAATAAGTGATTGTATAGTTAAAGTGGTCCGCAATTAGTGGTTAGTCATATTAATGGTCAGTTGTGAGGTATTGGGAAAATTGATGCGTATTGTGTGATTTAAGAAATTAAGTTATTGATTTATTATATGCAGAGCTATTAATTACATTAGTTATTCAAACTACATGACGTCAGGGCTTCAAATATCCAAAAGCTATGGCTATTGTTAAGGAACTACCCATCAGAATGTAATAAACTGTTCATCCGTTGATTGGAAATCTCTCCGAGAGTTTTTGGGTCTAGTCCGATCGGCCGCACGTGCGTGCATTATTCGGCAATCGCAGACGATAAACTTGTTACACTGATTTCATTAGTAAAGATGTACACGCCACAGCAAAAGGTGTGCGTACTTTGATTAACGAAATTTCAATCAGTTACGGCTGTAAAGCGCCGTGTTAGTTAAATTTGAAAGGAGAAGAAAAACAGAAAGAACCAATGAAGTTTATTTCAATAATTGAAACCAGAAATTCATATGCAAATCTGCAAGAAAGGGTAAAATGTTTTTAAATACATTAAAGAGATAAATTTATCATACACACATATCATACAAATGTATGTTATCATACATAAATCACTATCAGCTGTCGAAACTGTATCACTTAGTAAATAGTATTTAACTCCAGAGAGAAATCAACACTGATAATTTTTAGAGCGCTTACACAAAGTTGATTTTCTACGCTGGGGGAAAAAAAACTCTTGAACGTATTTTGAAGTTGTGAATGAAAGAAAACATGTTTTTGTCACTTAAAGGTTCTCGAAGACATTTGATGTATTTTTTTTTATTTTGTCTCCTAAGATATCGTTATTGCAAAACTTAAAAATTATACTTTTAAACATTCTTACTTTTCTTTTTAATTTTTTTTTAAAAAAAATATTTTTTTAATAATTTTGAGGAAAAAAAAAAGATATTTTCGAACATGTTAGAAATTAGTCACTCATGCGTTTTAAAATATATGAATAATTTCGATTTTCTTATCAGCCGATTCACCGATTTGAATCTTGATTCGCCGTGTGGTTGAACGAGAACTGTTGCACAATAAATATAACTAGAATTAGAATTATCACGCACAGTAAAATTGTTGTTTTCGTGTCCTTCCCGAAGGTTGCCAGAGCCTGAGAAAGGTAGCATTTCGAGATGTACGTCTGTCGTTGGCCGTAGCCTTGAGCACCATACAAGTGATAGCACGATTTTTTTAGCTCGTTTCATCCCACCCTGGAAGGGGGTCAGGGCCTCCCACCTATCTTCGTCTTCACCAATCTCACGAGAGGACTTATGACTCGACGACTATTTTGAGTACCTTCATGCCTCAAAAAGGCACTATACATTTACAAACATCCATGCCTTCTCCGGGATTCGAACCCAGGCCCTACGGCACAGCAGTCAGCGTCACTAACCACTATACCGGGTGAGAGACAGTATAATTCATTTCTCATAAACATAGCCACGGTAGCCGTTGAAAAAAAAAGGTATTTAAACTTGAATGGATGAACAGACTGTATTTTATTAACGATTGAAAATATGAACAAGATATAAAAATATATGGAGAGAGAGTGAACTAATAGTACGAATTGAAAAAAGAAAAAGAAAGGAGACCCAATATCTTGCTTTTTCTTCCACAAAATGTCATTTAACTCTGACCTTTCCTTTATATAAGTAGGTTTTTGGATAATTATCAAAGTGATTACGGAATGCTTCATTTTTATTTTCTTTGTTTTTCTAACTATAATCTACAGATAACAAATAAATTTTAATAATATTTCTTGCACAGCAAACTCGTTAACAAATTTTACTTTTGCTAACGGATTTCTGATTATTTACTTTAAATCTTCCACATTTCACTAAGCAGTTAAATATTTTATCAGAAGTTCCATAATGGGCGACAGATATTGTAAAGCAACAATTGCTCAGGTAAATTAAATGTTGTTTTAAAATGCAATATCGTGGTAAAAATTTTCCAAAGTAACTGTTTAATTTACTCTCTGGCCACTCTCACGTCCTTCAATCTAACTCCTTCAACTACCAGTAAATATACTTAGGTATCCGACGACTTGCGACAACTTTTTTTTAAATGGAGATATGGGGGGTTGTGGTTTTTAGATTTGTTTAGTATATTTAAAGAAAAATATGATAAAATTAAGAGGAGAAAAAGAAATTTTTTTTACCAAGATGGGAAAAAAACTTGCTAAAAATTTACAAAAAATAACATAAACATAGCCCATGCTGTACTAAAAGTTTATGAATAAATTTTCAGTTATTCAATTCTGATATGTTGCTATGTTATTCATTTTTGAAATGACTTTCAGAATAAGAGATATGTTAATTTTACAAAAACTAGAGCTCTTTATCTTAGTTATTATATGAAATTGCTTAAAATAACAGTGATTATAGTCACATAAGGAACTGTAAATTTTGTAATAAAACAGTGATGGATAAATCTGAAAGTTAAAACACTTCTAGTATTATACAGAACCTACACAAAAAATTTCAGTTCATTATTTTCAAAACTTTTTGAGCAATCGCTGTCCCCGTTTGAGTATTTTCAAAAAAAACACATTTCGAGTAGAACGCGTTTTAAAGTATGACACATCTTACTTATACTAATACACTTGTAGTTTTTGTTCTAGTGAACAGAAAATGATAAACTTAGTATTTTTATAAAACTGATAAGATAGCCTATAAAATAAAATCATAAAAAAATTGTCAATTATTGGCAAAATTCACAATTTTAGGGTAGTTGGATACCGGTAGTCGAAAGTCCACTATTCTCGCGTCATACAACAATACCAGTGTCGTAACGGACCGCCCTGCACTGCAGGGGGGTCCCAGGATTCTAGGGGGCTCAAAGCCTGACTGACGCCAAGTACGTATATTTCGTAAGATCCGGTGGTTTGAGACCCAAAGTACAGAAGGGTTGACTTAGCAGGGGGCCCTAATATACTCCATTACGCCACTGCTCCATACGCCGTCAAACGTATTCTTTTGATTTTGTCGATTGTCGGGAACAAAAACCAGCAAAAAAAAAAAATTTAATTATTGAATAAAAAATTAAAATTAATTAATAAAATAAATTATTAATTTCTGATATTTAATTAAATTTTACGCACAATACATACATACGATTATAATCAATCGAAAAGAAATCAAGGATTATGTATGAAGAGTCCAGACTCATGGACCCCCCCCCCCCTTCCCTTGTGTACGCCACTAGTGTAATCAAAAGTTTAACTATAAATTTACTGAGGCTATTTTAAATGAAAAGTAATTTTCATTTCTAGCACTAAAAAAATTAAAGGTAAATTTTCGATACATTTTAATTTGAGATGCTTTTTTTAAACCTTTTTGTTGTTGTTTTTTTTCAAATAAAAAGCTTTTGAAATGTGTTCCTTAGTACCAAGCGCAAGAAATCAGACTACCGAATAAAAAAAAAATTTCGCCATCATGGACTTTAAAGGAAATGTTCACCTTATCCAGTTCGAGTTGACAAAAAAATTTTTGAAAAAATTAAATTGTCTTCTTTTTTTATTTTTAAATAAGACAAAGAGGTGACAGCACATTGTTTTACAATTCTTATATTATTATTTCTTTTATTTTTATTACGTTATCTTTCTCAGAGTTACTTGTTAAGCAAATCTATCAATTCCTACGAAAGAAAGAAAGAAAACATCGAGCGTGTTGTTGTTGTCGTGTCCTTCCCGCAGGGAAGGAATGAAAGTTGCCATTGCCTGTGAGACAGGTTGAACTTCTTAACGATAGATGGTGACACCATTCACCATCCGTATCTTCCCCTCCACAATTTTGGCATGGAACTGAAGGGGAGGGAAATATTCTCCAACCCCCTGCACTCGTGGTTTCTGCTGCGACTGCCCACAAGACTTTCGGACCCACTGATTTAACGAGCACGTACTCCGTCTATACTCGGTGGTATTTAGTGGCATCAGGCATCGAACCCAGGCCTTCCGGTCTGGAGTCCGATGCTCTAACCGCTAGGCCACCCACGGCCCTATCGATCGTGTAAGAGTTGTGTTTTGAAAGATCTTGCAATAATTGTAATCTATATTTTTGTTGTGTGTGTATGTGATTCAAATAAAATTAAAAATATTATATAACTGTTCATTAATAATTTATATTCCTTTTAAGGCGTTCATCCTTCCTACAATGGCCTGGTGTGTCTCTCTAATCCCTTTGATATGCCATTTTTCTTCTACAAGTTCTTAGTAAAAAATAAGATTTCCAGTCCTACGGAAGGAAAAAAAATCAACAAATTAGCTATCAAGAATAAAAAACCGTCGCTCAAAAAGAAAAAATTGGTTTAATGAAAAAATGCATTTTAAGAACGAAGGTTTTATGATGATATTTGCAAATATAAATTTTATTAGCATTAGAAGAAATTATCTTGAAAAACAAAAAACAAACAATAAATTGAACAGAATTTTACATTAAATATTAGTTGTTTAGCTATAGGGAAACACATTAATCTTTGTAATAAAAAAATTAATACTAATTACAAACACTGAATATTATTTAGAAATATTTTAACATCGTTTCACAATCATGTTGAAAATTCCTTTCATAAAAGAATTGTTTCTTTATCTCCAAACGATTTTTTTAAAAAAATAGCTCAGTTTTACGGAATTTTTTTTATTTGAAATTTTTCTTTTTTTAACATAATGCTTAGACGCCTTCTATTCCTGACTAATACAAGTCAAATGATAATTTAGTGGAACATCAAAATAGAATATCTAATCAATACGTATTTTCTGCTTTATCGATGATGTTTTTGAGATAAATCATAAAATGAACAAAGTATTAGTCAACTAGAAACTGTTCGTCATACATTTCATTCATAGTCATTTTCTGTTTATGTACATAAACAGATGATCACGACATACCACTGGGACAGATAATTACTAACTATTCTAGAATTCTCTTACGGTTTCAAACAATTAAATTCCCGTACATTTTTTTAGAAATCTTTTTTCAAAAAACCCAACAAGATACAAGTGAGAAATTTATAAAAAATCAGAATTTTACAACAAATAATTTAATAGTAATTAATATCACCACCTGTTTACATACAGGGGAAAAGCATTTTTTGATTTTACATTTTGAACACAGATTTAACAACAATCAACATTCGCTGGAAATATCTCGTATTTCTTTTTCATTTCAAATGAGCTGCATTTTGTCTACGAAGCCTTTGTAGACACGACAAATCCCCAAGTGTAAGAGCCGTTTCTTTGGTGGCACCATCTAGTGGCAACTCCCGCTAACAAATTTTTGACGCTTGAATTTGGTTCAATCCAAGCCCTTGTTGGATGCTAAAAGTTGCCATGATTTAATTTTTCCAAGAGTACCAGAGCCGCATTGATACTCAAAGGATCATGTACACACATGCCACATAATCATGTGACAGGCGTGCCTATGATTTTCACATCCAGAACAGATCCAGATAATCGAACCCGCATTAGCTGTGTAATCAGTGACAGGCTGCAGATCACATCAGAAAATCAGACCCGCAAACCTTAGGCTTACGAGGTGTGCAAGCTACCTCTAAGCCACCGAGCGGACACTATCTCGTAGTACAAGAACAATTCGAACAGCAACACAGATCAATATAAATTTTTAACAAGTCTGAAGTATTGCATATTCTTATGATGTCATTATATACACTGAAGTGCCACTGAATTAGGGATACCTACCTAGTAACGAGTTGGGCCTCCTCTGGCCTTGATAACGGCTGCCACACGACGAGGCATAGATTCAACAAGTTTCTGGAAACGTTCCACAGGAATGACTTGCCAAATATTGGCTAAAGCTGTCCATAATTCAGTAAGGTTCGTTGGTGCTGTGTGACGGCCTTTCACGCCTTGTTCCAAAACATCCCAAAGATGCTCAATAGGATTTAAGTCTGGGCTTCTAGGTGGCCAATTTATGACAGAAAAGTCAGAGGAATGCTCATCCAACCAGCAAGTAGTCAACCGGGACATGTGAGAGGTACAGTTGTCTTACTGGAAAACTCCATTATTGTACGGATAACAGAGCAGCATAAACGGATGGAGGTGATCCCAAAGCAACTCTACGTACCGAATTGCAATGAGGGAGGTTGGTACACGCACCAAAGATCCCAAACAGTGCCACTAAAAACACTCCAGACCCTGATTGAGTCACCATGCCCTTGTACAGTTCCAACCTGGCATGCAGGATCCATGGCTTCATGAGTCTGACGCCATATTCTCAGACTTCCGTCGGCGTTAAGTAGTCGGAATTGAGACTCATCACTCCATGCTACTCGTTTCCAGTCCTCTAAACTCCAGTCTCTGTGCTCTCTTGCCCAGGCAAAACGTGCAGCCCGATGGCGAGCATTGAGCAATGGTACTCTTGTAGGTCGACGGCTCCCGAAACCCATATGGTGAAGCGAGCGTTGCACAATCCATTTACTGACTGTACGACTGGCACCGTCATTCAACTGGGTGGTAATTTGAGCTAATGTTTGGCTTCGCTGGCTACGTACAATACGCCTGAGCCGTCTCTCAACACGCATTGTCGAGACTAATTTTCCTTTGCAGTTTGCCCAATCGCAAGTTTTCTGTCCACCATCCATGTATTCTTGGTATACTCTTGACACTTTCGACCTTGAAACCCCTAGCTGTATGGCGATTTCTGAAATTGAATGGCCCATGCTTCGCACACCTACGATTTGTCCGCGATCGAAGGCGTCTAAATCAGGCAGTTTACCCATACTGGCAATTCCAACAACTAATTCAGAACCACATTACGCGCTATATATACAGTTACCACAGTGCCCTCGCATAAATAATGCGCAGCGCTACACAATTTGCTTAGCTCTTTCTATCCCTAATTCAGTGTGTTTCTATAACGAAGTTCCTTTATTTATTTTGAAAGTTTTGTGCATGCATGCTAAAGCATGATGTTTGTGTTGATTGTTATGAAATGTTTTTTTCCTGGAAGAAAATATCCACAACACATAAAACATTTTGCAGAAACTTGGGTAAACAAAAATTTTACCCAGGAAAACGGAATCAGATGAAGGAAAAATGCAATAGATACGAAATTAAGTATTTTGCAATAGAACATTTATTCAGTTGTCATTTTCTAACTCGTATATATTTTTTAAAATTTATTAAATATCTAAATTTATGTCATGTTTAGATTTGCTCTCCTTAAGTCTCATTTAAAATTTAATCACAATATTGTTAATATAATAATTTTTTTTTTAAATTTTCATTTAGTTCAAATAACTTTTATTTAATACACATCGAAGATCTTTATTGAAAATAGGAAGGAATTCTCATTTTGTTTTTCTAAGTTCCCAACAAAACTATGAGAAGTGTCCGTACTGAAAAAATATGTTCTCGTTATTTCATGTGTATTCCTTTTACACATGAAGTTAAATCAGGATTTACTTAACAATGAAGAATCTAGTAAGTGAAATTTGAAGAATTTATAAAGTAAAGTGAGGTAGAAAAAGAGAAAAATCAAATTCAAAGCAATAGCTCTTTATATACTTTCAAAGAAGTACTTCAAATCACAATCCAGAATCGATTATTGCACTGATTAACACACTTGATTAGGGCCGTGGGTAGCCTAGTGGTTAGAGCATAAGACTCCAGACCGGAGGGTCTGGATTCTATGCCCGATGGCACCAAATACCCTCCGAGTGCACACAGAGTACGAGATCGTTAAATCAGTGGGTCCGAAAGTCTTGTGGGTGTCGTAGTAGAAACCACGAGTGCAGGGGGCTGGAGAATATTTCCCTCCCCTCTATATTCATGCCTAAATTGTGGAGGTGGTGTCGCCATCTATCGTTAAGAAGTCCAACCTGTCTCACAGGCTCTGGCAACTTTCATTCCTTTCCTTCGAGAAGGACTCGACAACAACAACGCACTTTATTATTTTTCATTTGTAAAATTTCTTTTCTTATTGGTTGTGCTCATTTTTTATCAATACAGTCTGATTCCAATTTAACGAATTCATCGGAACCGAAAATTTTGTGCATTAATTCGGGATTGTTCGTTATATCAGAGTCTAAACAAAATACAAATTTTTTGCCCTCATCTCTTTTGGAAATTCTATAATAATAAACTACACAAAAAATATCCGGAATGAGAAATTACACAATTTTTGTTCAGCAACTAAAAATACAGTTAGTGAATTATTACGGATCAGTAAATTGGGAATTTTAAAATACTAACTAACAATGTTGTAATAAACGCGCTGTCGCGTTTATTGGTGTTTGAGGGTTTGATCGGCCATAATCAGAACAATTCTAATTTAATATTATTGTTTCACTTAAATTAATAACCCAGGGAAGGAAATGCACACTTTGATTAAGTATAGAAGCAAGAGCACACGTAGAAAGGATACTTAATATTTTATTAAAATCCAATTAACTTATTCTTATTATAATTAATACTTTGGATATCTACTACCGTAATTCCGTTCTCAGTTGTTCGACCACCAGTCGTTATTATTCAATTCTAACTTACTGACTCAATCGTCAGTTAGTAATCTTTAATCATTCAGCAATTAATCGTCGAATAACTCTCGATTAGCTCTCAACTACTTCCCACTAATCACTAACTACGCATACGAAAAGTTTAATGCTTTAATATAATCCTTCATTTACATAAACCGTGTCTTCTTCTTCGGGTACAGTGTTTGATAATCTCTTTGATTCCTGACTCGAAAGAGTTATTTTTCGACTTGATGTAGAGAAGAAAATCTGCGTTATTTACATCCTGATTCATGAGTATATTTTCACAGTTTCCGAACAATGTAAAGCATTAAAAAATTCAACAACTTTGATAATAGTTTCATTATCGATTTCTACATCAGAATCGCTATTCATTGTGGCTCCGACAAATCAACGATTTCCTCAACTTCAGTTGCACGGTCCCATCAAATGTAACGTAATCGTTAAAATATTCCTTGCATTGTGGAGTGGGTTGGCATAAGAAAGGAATTTCCTATCCTATTCAAAGCTCACGCGATAGATTATTCTCATAACTCACCTACACCTGTAAATTCTAATACTTCTAATAGCACCCTTTCCCGTCCAAATTTGCTGTAAACAAGGAAAATCTTTTTCTGATCCGGACAAAAAAAATATCTCATTTGAAAAAAAAAAATCCAATTTTTTCTAATAATACCTAATAAAAAATTTTTTACAGCTGTTGACGTAATTCGTTAGTTTATAAGGGGCGCGGTCTACTCTCAGCCCCGCCTAGAGATGTGGTAGGAAGTGAAGGATGACTAGCCATAATTATCCAGTCTATTTATTAAACACACAAATTTTATCAACAGACAGAATTCTAATAATTCAAACTAGAAGAGATGTTCCTAATAAAAGCAATAGAAGATTAAACAACGAGAAATTCGAATTATGAGAAGACTTCTTATACATCGATCTTCCTTTTTTTAGGATCAATCCGCTTCTCTAAATATCTGAGTTATAATTTTACTATGGTGACCAATCGTCACTTTAATACCTTCAACTATCTAATCTCTGAAACGTACTAAATGTAGAATAATACCTGATCGGTAGCTATCTCTCCTATTATCAGATTCTCTCTATATCTCAATCTCCATATAACTCCTTCTATCCATATATATATATATCACTAGCTTGAAAAATTAAACTATATATATCCGACCTAATCTGCATATCACGGTTGTTTCTTCAAAGGGTTGGTTGTGATTAATTCAAATTGATAGCCTAAAGATTTCCCAAGAGGATTAGAGGAAGGACACGGATAGATCTGTTACAAGTTCGGGATTTGTTATTCGTTAAATTGGGGTTTTTTTTACCTTCTTTTTAATCGGGGACGGGGGAAAATTCGTAAAATAGGGGCTTGTTAAATCGGGGTTCGACTGTATTTTATATATTTCCAGTAAATAAATTTTTATGCATATTTTATTAAGAATTAGCATATGGAATAAATAAAATGTTAGATAAACCAGCTGAGAATCACACACAAATATTCATGTTCTGGTATACGTTATGCATTGTCAATAGAGTAGATGATTAAATCTTTTTTCTTACATAATTGAAAGAGCGTAAAAATGATACATATATACAATAGCACACAAAGAAAATGAACTCTTATATGAACGCATCTCAGTAAATAACATATTAGAAGAAATGTATAATTCCAATTACAATGTGCTATATTTCGTAAAAAGTTAAATATTATTTTCGATTTGAGACTTTTCTTGTTATTATTAATAATCATATATACTTTATCACAATAATTACATCGTAGCAATATTATATCAATAACAAAATAATGCGTTGTTGTTGTCGCTCATCTCCATGTCTAGCCAAGCTGGACCACAAGTCCATGCTTTCACTCACCCTAAAAAAGTTCAGCACCATTAGAGAGTATTCATAAAGATCTTGTTTTGCAAGCCCCAGGCAGTCAAAGACGTGTTCTGGAATTGCCTGACAGGCAGAACACCTAACACAAGTCGGAAGAACTTTATTTCCAAAGTTCGAAGGTGGTCACTCTGGAAACAAGTTAGAATACAGTAGAACGTCGTTTATCCGAACGTTTATTATCCGGAGCGTCAAATATCCAAACCAAAGTCCGGATACGTTTTCGAACAGTGCAATGCTCAACTGTTGTTTCCTGTGAGACCAAAAGTGACGGGAAAACCCAAGGTGAGGGACATTTGGTAGATTTCAGCTGTGTGTGATTTGGTAAACTTCTGCGAGGAATATCAGGTCAGTTTGTTTCCAAGTGAGGGGTGCATACATACTCTTTTGTTGAGTTTTGTTGGTGTAGAAACCTGAATGGCATGCGATGCAGAAGACTGTGGATTTTAAATGCTAATTGATGACGAGATTGTGACTTCCGTGTAAGAAGAATCCGACCCTGTCGACGATGAAACGGATGAAGACGAGGACAACAATGGAAGTATCAAATGCTGACGCTTTTTTGCGTAAGAGACAGCTATGGAGTGGTAACGAACAACAATCAGAGTGCTGTCCGACTCACCTACTGCTGCTGAAGAGAATCAGAGACCTTGCATTGAAAAAACGAAGGTGTAAAATGGTACAGCGAGAAATAAGTGATTATTTTCCACAATCAAGGTAAAGTTGCAACATTTTGCACCTATTTTGCTTTTTCTTCAAGCACGTTTCCCGCATGTGATGATTTTCAATACAGTGGTACCTCGACATACGAGTTTAATTCGTTCCGCAACCTTGCTCGTATCTTGAATTACTCGTATCTCGAAGCAAATTTCCCCATATAAAACAATTGAACTACCATTAATCCATTCCAACCCCCAAAATGTCACCCCAGTTATTTTTGTTACGTGGTTTTGAATGATAAAAACGTATTTATAAATGACAAATATTTATTGTACAAAAACAAAAAAGAGAATGTAAAGAAATAAATTAGATATCCTCACTGGTCTTTGCCTTTTTCGCTACATTTTTCTCGCTTTCACCTGTAGGCCGTTTAGAAAAAAACATGTCCAAGGAGGTTTGTTTCTTCCTCCTCTCAGAATGTTCCGGAAATGAATTAGGCAAGTGTCGTACTACGCCCATACTGCCTCTACAAGTCAACAACTCGAACACCTTGCTCATGTTTTTCTATAATTTCACGTTTTAATTCAATACTCATCATCTTTTTCTTAGCACTTGACTTTTCACAAACTTTCTTCCGATCCATGGTTATAAAAATAAATGAACTACAACTGTAAATGTAAACGCAACACAAAACGCGAACACAACTACACAACTTATCACAGCGGAAGCACGCTGCTAACTGATTCACTGACCGTGATGGGCGCGACCGCGTGGCGCGCGGTCGCGTGCTACTACCGGCCGACCTGCTAAACCGAACTCGTATCTCGAATTTCGCTCGTAACTCAAAGCAAAAAATCACTCGCTCGCCGGCTCGTATCTCGAAAAACTCGTATGTTGGGGCACTCGTATGTCGAGGTACCACTGTATTTGTATAGTGCCCAGTACCATACACTGCATGGATCGCATTCGGTTTTCGGTTATCCAAACAATAGCGTATCCAAACGGTGCCCGGTACCAATTGATTCGGATAAACGACGTTCTACTGTAGTTTGTTCCTGTCTGCTGCACTGAAGGGAAAGTCTGATAACTCTAAATATTACGAATGTATTTCTATAAAACTTTTTGAACCTGATATGTATGTTATTTTCTAGAGAATGTACTAAAATATTTCTTATTGTATGAATACTTTTTGAGTTATGGCTTTATATTCAAATAATGGTCTCATAAAAAATGTAACATTTCTTATAATGTTTACTCAATCAGCTCTAACATTTTCAAATTTTAATAAAAGTTTAAAATTATAGTACATTTTCTAGATAAATGCATCTAATTTGTTTTAGAAAAAAACTTTTACTAATATATGTTTATTACTTTTTCTCTAACTGCTTTGAAGTTTTTCAAAAATATTGCAAAAATTTCACTTATAATTGTGATTTTTGTAAAATTCAGGTAATTTATTTTAAATTTTGATAGGTAAATATAGTAATATTTATTGGTATTGAATCCTAAAAGAGCACTTATAATGTTTTAGTATGCTATTTTGTTAAAAAGTACTCCAAACGTGTTCAGATACATTAAAAATATTTTTTTTATATTACTTGTCATAGTTCTGGTCCCATAGAAACTTGCAGTGCAGCGTAGTTGATACATATGAAATCGATCGCAGCCTCTCAAGACTGAGGTGGTATTAAAGCTTAAAGTAGGGTGCACATACAGGAGTCATCCTCGTCATTTGACCATGGACCAAAATTACAGGATGTATCATAAATATTGTTCGGGTAGCATTTAATTACGATAACAGTAAAAAAAAGAATATAAAATATATTTATAACACAAGTAATATAAAAAAAAATTTAAGTTATCTCCTCTTCGGTCAACAAAGAAAAAAATATTTTGTTTCGTTTATTAAATTTTTTATTGAATTAATATTTGAAAAAAACTGAATTAACATCAAGTGTCATCCACTACAAGTTTAAAAAATGTATTTGAAGATAAGAGAAAAAATTCGTTAGAAAAACCTACTGGCTCCATCTGTTGCTCTAGTTCTAACTACGTCAGAAATAACGCAGAATAAATTTAAAATTAAAAAAATAATATTTAATTAAGGAATTAATATTTGAACAAACCATTTGAGCATCAAGTGTAGTTTTCTACAAGTTTATTAAAAAATATATATTTGACCTTCAGTGGATGAATAAAAAGTATTTTATTAACAATTGAAAATTTGAAAAAAGATATTTTGTTTCTATACATCTCTTCATGGAGAGAGTGTGAACTAATAGTTGGAATTGAAAAATATTTCGAATTTAGGTCCTTTATTCTTTTATATTTGATGATGAATTTAATCTATGATATTTGATATACATGTATAGGTTTAAGAATGAAATCTATACTTAATATAAAAAATCGCGAATTCAACTTTAAAATTTTAAAACATTTTTTTACATTTCTTTAATTTTTTAAAAAATATATTTATTTCTTTATTCTTAAAACCCTCGGTTTTCTATTTATATAACTGCACCAAAGAACTTTATACGTGATTTTCAAGCATATGCACACGTAACTATACAGTGGGTAAAAAAAGTATTTGCACACCTAACATTTTTGTTTGCAATTCATAAAGAGAAGCATTAGGAAATAAAAAAATTGGTATTGCCAAATCAGAATAAGTTTAATCATCCAAAACAAACAGAAAAATTACAATAATATAAATAACAATGCTTTTTTGTAACAAAATTAAAATATCTCGTGTCAAAAAAGTATTTGCACACCTGCATGAATACAAAAGAAATAAAATATATAAGCAAATTTCAAATAACTAATATTTAGTATGCATTCCTTTAGCATCTATTGCTGCTTGTAATCTTGCTGGCATTGATTTAATTAAATTTTCTGTAACAGTAGGGTCAGTATTCGACCACTCTTCAATAAGGGCTTGTTTAAGGGCAGACTTGCTTGAAATCTTCCTTTTTCTTATTTTTAAATCCACAGAATTCCACAAATTTTCCAAAGGATTTAAGTCTGGTGATTGTGGTGGAGTGGCAAGTTTTCTGGTACATGATAAAGCAACCACATACGTGTTATACCCGGCAGTGTGCTTGGGATCATTGTCTTGCTGAAAATAGTACAAATTACTGATACCCAATTTTATTGCACTTTGTGGCAAGTTATCTCGCAACACATCAATATAGGTTCGAGCTGTCATATTCCCATCAATGAAACACAAATTACCAACTCCTTTGCTAGCCATGCACCCCCAAATCATAACAGAACCTCCTCCATGTTTAACTGTAGGTAACACATTTTTGGTATGAAAAGCAGTACAAGGTTTTCTCCAAACTAATTTCCTGCCATCTGATTTAAAGATATTGAACTTACTCTCGTCGGAGAATATGACATTTTTCCAGAAATCAATTGGCTTATTGATATATTTCTTAGCGAATTCAAGACTCTTCAGTCTATTTCGTTCAGTTATGAGAAGTTTTTTCCTTGGAGATATCCATAAATTTGTGCATCATGCAGGACATTTCGAACACTTGGGCACAGATTTAATCTCCAGATGTTGAAGCGACATCATTGGCTAATGTAATTGCACTAACAAATGGATTTTTCGATGCTTCCCTTATGATTTTTCGCTTAATTCGCAGTGAAAGTTTCTTTGGGCGTCCAGAGCGCAAGTTATTTGATGTAGATCCTCTTTCTTTATGACGTTTTATAACATACCGAAGAGTAGAGAAGCAAACATTTACTTTTTTACCTATTTCTCGATAACTTAGGCCATTTTCACGTAGAGAAACAATTTTTTCTCGCAACGAAATCGGCAATTCAGATTTCTTAGGTGCCATTACAATTTGAAATCGACAATCAACTGATAAAGTTTCGACAATACCTCTTTTATAGTCGTCTTACGTATGTCATTTGCTGCGGGATGACTGTCAAATAATTAGCAAAAAAAATGCAAATTTGCTAAAGTTGAGTTGAGTGTGCAAATACTTTTTTGACATAAGATATTTCAATTTTGTTGCAAAAAATGTTTTTTATTGATATTATTGTATTTTTTGTAATTAATTTAAATGAATAGGCTTATTTTATTTTAAAATGCCAATTTTTATATTTCTTAATGCTTTTATTATAAATTGTGAACAAAAATGTATGTGTGCAAATAATTTTTGTACCCACTGTATATGAGTACATTTATTCTTCAGAACTATATTTTTGACGTGCTGCATTTCATTCATACCTCTAAGTATTTTTTAAACAACGGAAAACTTCTTTATTAATTTCTATGACGAATATCAACATGAGTTTTAAAATTCTCCATTATATTGAATCAAAATCGATCTATTTATCTAGAAATCTGATAAAGAAATTTGATATGAAATAATAATAGTACCACTTTTTCAAACTTTCAGGCTATCTCAAGAGACATTCATTCATGCGTCGATTATGTATCGGGAAAGAAAGATCCGTCAAATGCCTGGTGGGCGTGTCTACAGAGACGGTTGGAGCGCACACATAACATTTCGTGGTTTGAGCGGAGATTTTTCCTTATCTTAGAAAAGATTCGATTAACGAATTACAAGAATAAAATACATTTGCCAATCAAATTTAATTATTTATATTAAATTATTAAGATATAGTGCGAATACATTTTAAACATAGCGAAATGTAATAAAATAAAAAGTCACTTTTGTGTTTCTTTCAGTATTTTAACTAATAAGTGTCTTTAATTTGAAATCTTGAG
Source organism: Trichonephila clavata (assembly GCA_019973975.1). Classification (NCBI taxonomy): domain Eukaryota; kingdom Metazoa; phylum Arthropoda; class Arachnida; order Araneae; family Nephilidae; genus Trichonephila; species Trichonephila clavata. Next base: position 41,663 of record BMAO01001583.1, on the reverse strand, counting down.
AAATAGATGACCCTGAATACAGGCTTATGCCATATGTAAAACTGATGCAAAGAATTGAAAATATCTTAAAGAATTAAACATCGAACAATTTAGAAAAATGTCAAACCTTAAGTTTTGTAACTAGGTTGTAACTAAACTAATGTAAATGATATTACGCCTTTATAATAAAGGTTAGTCAGTATTATTTATTGTATTTATTTTTCTTTATTTACTTGCATTTGTATATTTACTTCTAGTATTTATTTTTACTAATGAAATTAATTAATTTATGGCACTAAATTGGTCTAATATTTATTTGATTTAAAATACAGTTTCAGCATTTCTGAAATTCGTTCATACCCTTCTTTATATTGTTACTTACTATTGATTTTACAGTGAAAAGTTTTTATTTTATTACATTGCCATATTTAAATGTATTGCACCAGTAATATCTTAACAATTTAATATAAATAATTAAATTTGATTGGCAAAATGTATTTTTATCCTTGTAATTCGGCATCGAATCTTTTTAAGATAAGGAAAATGGTCCGCTCCAACAACGATGAAGCTTCAAAACTGCTCAAATCCGAAATGTTATGTGTCCGTCAAACCACGTCCGCCAGCTTTCACTAAATGCTCAGCTGCCTTCGATTGAAGAACGGCAAATTGAAATGCTTCCATTGGAACGTATTTATCGCATGGTTTGTTTTCAGAATGAAAAATAAACGATAATAATGGAGATCAAGGCAAAATATCATAGTTTAAAACTAAACCCGTTTTTAGCATAGCGAACCAAAAGCAAAAATAATCATATTATATCAGGTCGATAACGAGAAAATTGATGTCACAGTAAAAGCTTTTTACACTCAATCCTGCATTCCGGAATAGAACTAATGAAATTATACAATTGATATCGAGCACCACACACTTTAACCACAATGACATTAATTCTTCTCGTTAATCATTTTATTCTGTTTTTGAATTATTTTTACTTTAGTTCGGATTGCCATAAAAGCGTGCTTAAGTTTTTAACCTAATTTATTTTCATCTTAGTTCGATTCATTTATTGCATTTTCGCAGTGCGGGTACGGTTTAAGAAATTTCAGACTCTTTTTCTCGCCATAAAACACCCTTTGTTTGTTTGTTGTATTTGCATAACTATGAGCGCTTTTGCTTAGGACCGTAACAATCGTTTTTCGACAAATCTCGGAACTAGTCGCCAAATCTGAAATGGGAATCGTTAATTCTGATGATCTTGACTAGAACAATGCAGTAAAATGCAAAATTATTGTATTGTTATCGGTCCTTGACTAGCGAGCAAATTTTTGAAATTAACGGACCTTTATTGTGGGTAAAATCAAGTTCAAAGATTCCTTTACATACAGGTACAATAAAGCGTAATAAAAATTGAAAATCAGATTATCATTTATTTGTTTTTATTCAAAAATATCAGCGAAATAGGTGGAAAATTGCAGTGACAACTAAATTAAAACTAAATTTCACGCCGTGTAGAGTGGCCGCCGTAGCCAAGTGGTCTAGGCATCGACGATATGTGTCATGAGAGTTCGACCCAGCACCACTGAAGACCCGCCGTAGGAAGCGATGCACGTTAAATAAGTCGAGAGCTCAAATGTTTTCCCGTTGGTGTGGTAGTTAGAGAGGTGCCAGCTCAGGTACAGGTGTCGTCCGCGTCACTTGACCATGGTTCAAAATTACGCGGACCGTCCCCAAAAGCCCTCGTGTAGCTGAACCGTGGGACGTATATATTCACTCACCCGCCGTGTAGATAGACTCGTGTCTCTTCAATCCGTCGAGGAACAAAGTCTCGTCATTTGACTGAGGCTCAAAAGAATGATAAGCAATCAAAAATGAATTAAAGAATGTAAAAACTGTGCAATTAGAATTTTTATAAATTACAATCCTCATTAGGAACAAAATATTTATTTGAGAAAAAGGGAATATTTTTTATGAAAATAATAACAAAAGCGAATAAAAAATATGAGCACACAATAAAATAATTTTATACAAATTAAAAAATTATTTAAACGCTAAATTTAGTATAAAATATTATCAAATTCGTAAAATATACCTTAGGATTTTTTTTTTGTCACAAAGAAACAAATAGTTAACAACAAACCTGGTTCACAAACGAAACGATGCGAAATATTTCATATTATGAAGTTTTATTAACACATTTACGACTAAAAAGAATGTGAACATTGGCGAGTTTTCGTTTTCGATAAATAAAGTTTTCAAAACATTGTTTTAAAAATCGGAAAAGAATTTTTTTTTTTTTTTATTAAATCTGAAATATCAGAAAGATCTTCTTTCTTTGGCTGTTCATCCAAGTCAGGAAATCAATTTTTTGTAAATCAGAAAATCTTTCTTTAACATCAGCTGACAAAATAATTAGATTATTGACAATAATCTTAAAAGCTGTATCAATTACTTCACATTTTTGGAGCCAATAGAACCTTTCGAAATTTTTGCTAAAAATTTTGTTAAATAGACCATTTACGCTCGCTCTTAATGAGTCATTTTTCGAATTACCCCCCCCCACCTTAAGAATCAAACTGCCCCCTTATGGGTGAAGGCTCCACGTTGAAAAATTCTGATCTAGACACTGAAAAGAATAAGCTTTTTAAACTAAGAATTAAAAAAAGTCATTTGTTTATAAATAATCACTAAAACCGAAGAACCTATCATTAGAATGTTTCATCAAAACAAACCGCAAGCAGACAAAAATAGAATATTAAACATCACTCGTGTTTATATATAGACTGATTTATTATTTAATAACTTATCTTCTTTCGTTAGATCTCTACCATTAGATATGCAGGGACTGAAGAAGTTTTAATAATTATTTAAAAATAATTATTTAATAATAATTTTAAAAAAATATTTATAAAATACCTTTTTTTGTTCAACTTTTCAAATCTTTCAAGTTCATCGAAAATATTCTTTCTTTTTCGCATTTTACTATTATTTCCAGAAATCTTTGTGCCATTTTTTTTCTAACACGCGTAACATCTTTTTTTTTTTTACACAATGCGTAAGCATGAAATGGACATTTCAACCGGGAATTACAAATACTTATCATTATAAAAATATTCGAAAAAGGGGACACACACATTGTAATACAATATAATTAATTTTGTAACAATTTAGAAAATTGAAACATTTAGCAGGTGCATTACAAATTAACAGAGATTTTGTACCAATTATCAATATTACAAGGTTAAAAAATCAACATTTGAACTTAGCAACAATTAAAAGGTGTCAGCATTTCTGAAAAATTGTTTCAATTCGTTATATATCGACATCAGTATAAGATTCGGATAAAAAAGGAACAGGAAAACGGGTTCATGACTGCGCGTGTCCCTCCCTCTATCGCAAGTTATAAGAAGCGAATCATGTGGCTCTTCTGAACTCAGTGTCGACGAAGTCCCAGTTATGCGTCAGCAATTCCCCAGTTCTTTCCAGAAAGCAGGTGGAAGGGGAATTCCCGTCAAGACTAGTGTGAAATAACTCTTAAAAGTTTCAGAAATTCTGAGGTAATTACGATTTTTAAGTATTCTTGATGCAAAAAGTATAAACATGCAAGAAAAAAATGGAAAGACATTTTTTTTTAACGCGCGAATTTTTTTATTCTAATTTTTATTATAAAAATCAGAGTTTTATTTTTATTTTAGATCTGAAGCAGTCAGTGCAAAAGTTTTAGTAAATGTGTTATTTCCAATTTTGCTAAAGCAAAACTTGATTTTATAGAAAAGAAGAAATTTAATTAATAATATAACACAATAAGTTCGGAATTATTCTTTTAAAAAAATGATTCTGCGTGATTTAAGTCGAAAAGTACACTAATAAGAAATTTTTCTTTTGAATTCTCACTTACGTAATTTTAAATTTAACTACAAAACTTTATTAAAACAAATGGAATGTAAACAAAAAATAACGATTTCTCGATTCATAATTATCTCAATAAAAAATTACGAAAAATAAAACTAAAATTTCCAACCAGAATTAAATTTTTCCAGAAGCGACATTTTTTATTTAATGCAAAACATTTTGATTGAATTGTGAAGTTATTAAAAAATAAAGATCTTATAAATTAAAAGAATTGAAGCAAATATTTTAATTTTCAGAAAATTCAAAAATAGAAAAAAATTTTAAAATATATCATCTCAGTAGAATTTTGTTGAATTTTTAGTGTAAAAATGAATTGGTCATAAAAGAAAATCAAAACCAAATATATAATTGGCGCATAAAAAAAAATTTTGCAAGTAAAATATTCATCTGAACTTGTAACGAAGTAGTATAAAGTTTCACTGATTCTGGTTTTGAAATAAATATATTCAGAAAATGTATCTGGCAATTTTGACAAAATTGTCTACGATCGTCTGCTGCACGTGGTAAGAGCTCCATTGTAGCTAAGGAAAAAAATTTAAGCTTACAAATTCCTGTTGAAGTTATATGTTACAAATATTTCCTATTCACAATCATTTACATGTGATACAATTATACAAATGAAAAAGTTGTACTGCGAGTAAAATATCGCATTGAATTCTTTTCAAGAATTCATTTATTTTTTAAAAAAATTTTTAAATTATCAGAATTTTTTAAAATATGAGCAAAATTTTATAAAAACAGCCACATAAAATATTGTTATTGTTAAAGTGCACAGGCAAGACTTTAAACCAAATTAATACAGAAAAATTAAACAATACAGCAGAAAATAAAATAACTTTACTCAAATAAAAAGTAATTCTAAAATATTCTCTTAATGAAGTCTTATTGCAAAATCTAAGTAGAAAATTTGTCAGACCCAGTTTCAAAATCAAAATAAGCTAAATAATAATACAATTCTAAGTTGCGCTTATTTCGTCAAGCAAAAATGTTTGTACAAACCGTTTTTTTTTTAATTTGAATTATTTTTCATGGTAATTTCTTTTTTTTTTAAATTAATTTCTCAAAAATATATAGAAATCTTTTTGTCTAAAGGAATAGTCCCTTGAATGTTTAATCAAGATATCACACTCAGATCTCTTCACTACTATTTTATACATACAGTAGAAATAAAATAAAAATTTTTAATCGATCTATAATAATCGGAAATTAGGAAAATAGAGCAGGAAATGAATAAACAGTTGAGAAAAAAAGCAATATAACAAAAGTTTAATAACATTATGGATTACATAACTTCAAACTGCATTGCAATGAAAAAAACAAGAAATATGTATGTAATGTATAAAATTCTAAACTAATATGTTCATATTTCTCATCATTAAGCTACATAGAAATTATTGTTTATGAACTTGTTCCACACGCCTCAAAAAAGGATAGGGTTACAATATCGATATAAATACGTATACTGTTTATAATTTTTTTATACCAAGTTCTATTTCTCCAAATTATGCTCTTATATATAAAAAAAAAGCTTAATTCATAAAAACAGTACACATTCATTATTTCATATCATTTAATTTTGTGTGGAAGGATTAGTATTTTTTTTAAACGTATTAAGATTTCCTTCACTTTTTTTTTTTCTCTCGCGAATTCGAATTCTAAAGACAAACAAATCTTATTGCTTAATACAAATGTTTTCAAATATTTTTTATAGTTCTTATGACTCTTAATAATACTTTAACAATGTTACAAGCTTTAAAATGAAAATCAATATATTCCAATAAATAAATTAAATTTGGAAAAAAGTTTTAACAAAAATATTCTTCTCCATTTTATGTGGCAATGAAAATTTCGCTATTATTCAGTTCCTCATTAACAAACAAAAAAATGACTATCCAGGGATAAATAGATCCAATAACCATGTTGTTAGAAAAATACTTATTTTTTTAATAGAACTTTGAGAGATCAGATGATTATTTTACCTCAACAGGTGGGTTTTTTCCCCTTGCCTCAATAAAAAAAAAAATATTTCAGTTGATAATATGCAAAAGTTTAAACTATTATTCTGTTGCAAGCAATTTTATTATTTACGTATTCATACTATATAGATTACGAAGTAATTACAAAAAAGATAAACTTAAGGTAATTAAAGTTTTAAAAGCGTACTTATTTCACAAAGTTAGTCCAGAAAGGTAAAATAATAAAAAAAAAGTACATTATAGCCTTTAGAATTTCTTGACAATTGTAAAAAAAAGTACCCTGTAAATTATATAATGCCTTCACACTATCGTATGTATAGATAAGAGTATAATGACATCTACATTTTACAAATTAAATAAAAAGAAATAAACAGCTTACTTAACAAATGGTTCTAAATGTGTCCTTCCGCGGCAGTTACGTCACTGATGTGTTCGAAATAGGCTTAACGAAAGATGCGCAGCTGAGCAACGGAAAAAACGGGAATTCCCCGTTTCGAACACTTATACTCTTCGCGAGTTATCGCGGCATTGGTGCGCTATCAGCGTAGGGTTCGGAGCCGCTAAATGACTATTGGTGCATGTGTTCACTTGTTTACTTAGAAAGAAAATATGTCTTCAAAAATCTATATACGAGTAGATTTAGGTGATATTAAGGCAGCCCAATCATATCCATGCAATAACGTCACCTGAATCTGTATTTAAATGTATGACGTAAAAGGTAAAATTACAATTAAATCATCTCTGAATTTTTCATCAGTTTTCACCCAAGAATGTTTCATTGAACAAAATTAATTTTAGCTCGTAAATATTTTTATGAAATTCTTTGATTTTAAATTTTATTGTTGTTTATGTATTCCTTTTCTTAAATTTATCTGCATGTTTTGTAAAAAAAAAAATCTTTATTGTGTGGGTTTTTTTCCCCCTTTATGTTTGCTAATACGGCAATTTCTATAAAAAGTGATCAATTTTCTTCTGCAGTTTTTTAATATGCACTTAATTACACATGGATTTTTTTTAAAAAAATTCGTTAACACAATGTAATAATTATTAATAAACCGAAGTCATGTGATCAGGCAAAAATATATTTTATTTCTCATTTACTTTAAAAAAATTACGTTCTGCTTAAAAAATGAATTAAATTTTTTTTTCTTTCAACAAATTACTCATTTTATATCATACATATTTGTCTTGAACTGCTGCAAAATTAAAAGCAACTATTTTTGAAAATGATAAATAGGGAAATCTAGATTTAGTTCTCTGGATAATCTCATGAAAAGTTTAATGCTGTTAATTTTATCCTTTTTTCTCAAACACGAACATTTCAAACAGAAATAGAAAATACTTTTCATAAGAATCACAGTTTTACTTTCTAAAAAAAAATATTGTTTGCAAGGATTGATTTTTTTTTTTTTTTTAGCTTTTTTTCCCCCTCAAACCTTACTTTTTTTAACCACTAGTGGATACATGCTGTGTTTTGGGCAAAATCCTATTGTCAGCTTATATGGATACTTCGCTTATTTAGTTGTACAGCCAGTATCACCAACTCAGGAATCATTATAAGGTAGATTTTCTTTTGTTGGGATCGTGTAAAATTACAAAAAATGTTATACAAAATGTTTGGGTTAAAAAATTTGAAAAAATAGGAAAATTAGAATTGTTTGTTTCTCTATAATGGGGCTGCGGATTGGTATTTCGACCTTTGCAGTCCTAGTACATTCCCCAGAAGCTGGTATCATTTTTTAGTGAGGCACCATACAGGCGATACCAATTGCTGCAAGTAAGTTTGACGCCCAGTTTCTTTCCCAGAGGGAAGCACCTGAGCTCTGCCGGTGCGAAATTTGTACTTAGGAATTTAATTTTGCTAAGAGCACCCAAGCCAAACGACACTCAAGGGACTTTTTACATGCCGCATAATCATACAACATGGACGCTGTCGATTTTCTGCATCCTGAAAATCCAACCGACTTGGGCCGGGTCGAACCAGCAACCCTTGGGTTGCAAAAGGCCAGCGACAAACCCAAACATACCGCCCATCCAGCCAAGCCAGACCAAATTAGAATTAAAATTACACATCCTTGTGGACAGATTCAATCACCGAATTACAAGGATAAATACATTTTTGCCAATCAAATTTAATTACTTGTATTAAATTGTTAAGATGTTATAGTGCGAATACATTTTAAACACAGCGAAATGTAATAGAAATAAAAACTTTCAGAGAAAAAAAATTAATAGTAAGTAACAATATAATGAAAGGTATGAACGAATTTCAGGAATTTTGTGGAAAACTATTTTAGAGTCAAATAAATATTAGAACAGGTGCAATAGCCATACAATTAATTAGTTTCATGAAAGGAAGTAAAGATAAATTCTTGAAGTAAAATACGCAAGATGCAAGGTTAGTTAGTATTTATTTACTTGTATTTATTTTTCTTTTATCTACTTTCTTCTATCTACGATGAGTTTCAAAGTGTCCGCTCCTGCCACGCCACCTTCAGTATCACTTTCGTTGAAATCCGAGGACGATGCCCTATTGGCTAGGAAAAGTAAAAATAAGCAACAAAAATAGTTATACAAATTAAAGTGACCAGAAATCTATCAACTTGTAAAAAATAAATATATAAGTCAATCACATTTAATCTGATTTGCGTTGCCGTCTGATCCTTAGATCCGTCTGCCCGCATCGGCTCGTGGTCGCCATTGGGAGATTTCAATATTTGTGTAATTCTTTGTTAAAATAAATATATCGATTTTGTTTTACTGCCGATGTTGTATGGACGAATTGTATTTTTTTTCTGATTAGTGTCGCGACGATTTTATGAGTGGAACTAATTTTTAACTATCTTTCATACTTGGAAGCGAAAAATATTCGAAGAAAATATATTGTTTCAAGACGATTGGGAAGTTGACTATTTGCAGTGAAAAACAAGCATGGCTCAGTCTCTGTTTGATTTTCCACGAAAATGTATTTAAAAAAGGCTTTCTTGAATAATCTTTACAACAGCAATAAAGTGTTTTGTCAGTGGTAATGTTCACAGCGATAACACTATGAAATTTGTTATATCATTGGTAATCATATGAAACTGTTTTCTGATGCAGAAATTGTGAAAGATTGATTCTTACATGCTTTCAGTCTAGAAAAATTCAGTGACAAAAATCAAAATATAAAAAATAATAATTAAAAAAAGCAAAAAAAAGAAGTTTTAATATTTTGATCAATTTTCACTTTTTAAATTTTCTATGTTATCTTGCTTGATCTTAAAGCATTGCCCCCCTCCCCATTAATCCTCATGTTGCGGCCCGTGTGAAATAGCCATCATATATATGCGGCCCGTGTGAAATAGCTAACATATGTACGCATCCCGGCAGAAAAAAAAGTTGAGTACCCCTGTCCTAGATACATCTTTCCATGTTGAGATAGTTTGGGTTCTTACGTTGTTGAAAGAGCTATGAGGTGTCGATCTGGCACGCGTGTTAAAAGTTTCGCGAAAAAGGGTTAATTTCTCACTCGATTTATCTGCTAATTTAGCACTGTTAAAAATAAAACTTATAAGTTGATAAGAACTCATCACACACATAACTTTCTTTTTGCTATAAGAGGAAATTTTTTAGATGGGAGCAAATTGCTATTGATAAAAAAAAAAATTACAAAATAATTCAACGTAATTGATGAAATATTCATTCAGTAGAATGCTTTGAATCTGAGAGTAATTTATAAAACCCAGTTTTTTTTAAAAGTAATACAAATATTAACAGTGAATAGAAATCTTTAGTTTTTATTTTCTTTTTCTTAAAAATAAAAATAGTAGCGGATTTTGTACATTGTTTTTAGTATACGAATGTTTATTAAATGCAAACTAATAGAATTATGAAAATACAAAATGATCTAAAAATATTCCATGTAAGATTTTTAAATATTTTATTTTTTTATACAGTATTTCAAATCCTTTTCTTTAAATTTTTTGTTATTAAAAAAAGGAGAAAATAAAGAGAAATTTCGGATGGATAATTATACAATACTCGAGTTATTGTTATCGAAATCAATCTCCTTATTACTACAGTGAACTTAAAAAACTCCAATTATTGAGCAAAATATCTTTTAACACAGGCAACGATTTCTAAATAACAATAAAAGTTATGCGTTAAATAAAATCTTTCAAAAGCGCAGCGAAAGAATCATGCCAAACCGGATTTACATCTTCTACTTGAATAAACATGTGCTCTTGCCCCCTTCATATGGTGAGAGTGAGCAATTGTATGGTAGCATTTTCAACGCATAAGAGCTTAGATGTACTGAATAACTCTGAAAATATGACATATTTTACTTTCAGGTCAGTGGATCAAATTCATTTACATTATTAACAGTGCTGTTAAATTATATTTTTCAAAAATATAAATTTGTTAATGATCCTTAAGTGTTTTAAAATGCAATGTGCTTTTTATTTATTTGTTGCAGCTTATATTTTAAGTGCATGCAATTTTGGGTAATTTTTGTATATCAATACTAGTATTTAAATTCCTACTATAGTTCACTCTCTTCCTATATATATATATCTATTTTGTGTTCAAATTTTCAATCGAAAATAAAATACTTCCTATTCATCCATTCAAAAGTTCAAATACATTTTTTAAAAATTGTAGTGGATGACACTTGATGTTAATACACTTGTTTCAATTATTAATTATTAAAATTTAAAAAATGAACAAATAGTAACAACAAAAATAGTAGTCCAACAGCATATATCGAAAGGAAAATCGTTCGTTGTGTCCCTGTAGCGTGTTGGACTTCTAATCCAAAGGTCATGGGTTCGAATCCCTCCTTGTATGGCTTAATTTCTGATAATGTGATTTCTTTTTCATCATACTATTTTATTAGAATAATTAACTTTTATTAATGAATAAAAGTAACAGACAAAAAAAATAGTCCAACACCATAAAAAGAAAGGAAAATGGAAAATTGCAAAGAGAATCGCTTTCTATGTTGTCACTTAACATTGTAATTGTGTCATAAGTGTAACTATTTAATAAAAAGTAACTAAAATAAAAATTTTATTTGTTGACCTAAGTAGGAATTGATTTTAAAAAAAAAATTTTTATTGCTTGTTTTTATTAAGCTTGAAGAATATTAAGAATGATAAAATACTTTAAAAAAAGCGCAGCATCAAGAATTGTAAGCCGAAAGTTTATAAATGTTTCTCCACCGGCCAGGGCCGCCGCGTGGGGGTGGCAAAATTGTTCACCGCACAAGGGCGCCTGGGCCAGGGGGCGCCAAAATTTATAGTACTTATTGTTTTTTAATTTAATGTTACTTAAATAAAAGTTGGAAATTATACGCTTGCAATTTTGCATGTTTTATATTTTCTAAGCAATGAAATGAGATTTTATTTTTATTTTAATTTCATGTCTTTATTTTATTTTACTTTTGTTTTCGTTTCTGAGGGTTGTTTTCGTTCGTGTAAAACAAAATTTGATTGCTGATGTGAACAATAAAAACACGTTTCGTGTGGAGCTCGCGCTACAACACGGAACATGTTAAAAATCTAAGAATTTGTAACATGTAACAACAGAAATTGGAAAAATGTTTTGTATCGGCATTTTTTCCCCTTTAAATGTGCTGAGAAGCTGTTGCGGCACAACGACGTTGTTTAGTTTTTCTTTTTTTTTTTCAATGATAATATACATATACATATTTTGATTGTAGCAACCAAAAGAATCGCCATTCAAAATAATTATTGTATTCTCAACTTAAATATATTTTCAACACTTTAAGGACACATGTATTTTGCTACTTTTTATTTTCTATTTTTTCTTTTTGTGTGTTTAATAGTATTCTTTCTTGGTATTTTTGCATGTGGTAAAACAACTCAGCCATGGGCTCGCTCGACCCTTTCAAGTGGCTGTCATTTCTGAAAAACTTTATTACGATTACTACATGCAAATTTATTCACTCTTTTTATTTTAGATTTCGTTACCCTTAGTGAAGTAAACCAGATACACCTATTGCAGGTTCTAGTATATCATTTTAGCCCAAAAAAGGGCCATGTAAGAATCAGTATTCCGGTAATCCGCCACCGTAGCGGGGGTTACGGAATATTGATGCTTACATTCAAGAGCACACACGCACAGTGGTGGCGCCACCGTGTGTGTGTCCTAGAATTAACAAGGAATGCAGGGGTTGGCAACCCATGGCACGCGTGGTACAATTCTCATTGGCACTTTTTAGTACACTACAAATGTGTCAATTTTTTTAGTGGTTGGAAGTTGGTTGTTTTGTAATGGACCTTCTTGACAAACATCTTCAGAATTATGGACATTTAAGATATTATGAAAAACTCTGAAAGAGAGAGAGAGATAACTCCAAATATAAATTCACAGCTATTTTGTAAATTATTGAATGTCATTGCTGGAGAGATTTAATTGTTTGAAGAGAAAAAATTGCATTCCGTCTTTGGTTCTACATATCGAGGTAAACATTTTCTCATGTGAAAAATATTTAGAGTCCGTAAGAAAATTGTTTAACAACTGAATGCACAGAATCGTGTTTAATTGAAAGTCACAAATTATACCCCTGATTTTGCGATCTGAAAGTGTAGATACTAGATTCGCATAAATTTTTTTATTTAACTATAATGAAAGGAAACACTTATGTTTTATGTCGCCTATTTCTTATTTTAATAAATATGTTTATAAATACATAACATATGTATGTTTTTTAAACATTTTATTGAAGAAATAGTTACATTTTATTCTATTTATTTTTATATTAAGAAATATTTTTAAGACATGCAAAATTAATACATAATAATCCTGTAAATATCTATATTTTTGCCATCTATACTCTAACTTTGCATACATTATCGCGGGAATCAAATTGTTTTAATAATGTCCTCCTGTGTAGCACGCTGTATCATATTAGTAGATCAGTTTGGCACTCCTCAGCTGAAAGGTTTCCGACCCCTGGAAAATACCCTTATTATTAATCATATACGTAGTCACTGCTCATTAAGTGCGTACATTCTGTGAATTGCTTCGCAAGCAAAGTACTGCAATTAGTTGTTTTAAAATCGTTTTTTGTGTTTATATAATTGCTCCAAAAAATAGAATTATTATTTAGAGGTGAGTGAAACATCTAAATATATACTATTAGTACTATTTTCATAGCAGTAAGGATTAATAATAAGAAACAAAACATTAAGACAAAATTTTATCTTTCAAATTAACAAAATAACTCGAAAGAAAGTTTTTACTTATCTCTATAAAACCCAAATTAAGTCTTACCCTTATTTCGCCAAAATTTGAATTATCTATTTCTGATATACAATTACAATTTCCAAATAATTGGAAAAAAATTCTAAAAAATTACTACTGATAATAGCTTTTTTCATTTAAAGTTTATAATTTTTTCCCCTGATATATTTTCAATATTTCAATTGCTTATTACAAATGCTTTTTAGTAATTTGTATTAATATTGGTTAAATTTACTTAAATATTTTGAATCAGCAGAAAAAAAGAAAAAAAAATCACACTAAATTCTCAGAAATAAATTTTCCTAAAAAAATTGTTTTTAAATTTTCAGTCAAATTAGTTTCTTTATCTGAGTCTTGATTCAGTACCAAATGACATAAATGGGCTTTCGACTTTCAAGTAGTATATTGAGAGAATATCATATGATGCATTTTGTATATGGAATGAAAATTAATTATTTTTATTTAGTGCAATAAATATTTCTTTAGAAACATGTTCTCAAAAACAGAAAAAAGTCTGGAGCACAAAATAGAAAAAGGAAATTGCTACGAGATGAAACTAATCAGAGACTGGCTGGATCTCTAAATAAATATCTCAGAAAAAACAATAGGATTAGACGCGGACAAGCAATTGAACCAGAACCATCAACATCAACATCTGGTTTGGAATATCATAATGAAAATTTATCTCAAAATGTAAATTCATCAGAATGTGATCAAGAAGAAGCCACGATAGTACCAAAGAAAACTTAGATGTTGACGTAGAAAATTCGCCTGGTAATTACGTAATACATCAAAACGAAGTTTTGACTTTGAATTAAACAATCCAACTATACCTGGCCTGATACAATTTCTGTAAAAATTAAAGATTATTTAATTAAAAATGGCTCTTTCCTCTTGATAACAAAACATTTGCCGAGAGATAATTCTGGCAGAAAGTTTTCAGAATCGTTCTATTATAGAACATTACCGAATAGGGAAAAAGTATTTAGAAATTGTTTAGTATATTCAAATTCTCGAAACGCAGTTTTTTGCTTCCCATGAAAACTATTCAGTGAGAAGCATTCACTGCTTATTAAGGATGGATGTAATGATTGGGCCCATTTAACCCACATTTTGAAAACACATGAAAGTAGTGCATCTCACCTTAAACATAGTTCAAAATGCAGTGAACTCAAAATGTCTTTGCGTAATTTATGTACCATTAGTGCATCTCAATAAAGACTTTATGATGCAGAAAAGGTATACTGGCAGTCGATTATTGAAAGGCGTATTTATTTGATTCAATGTTTAGCCCGGCAATGCCTTGCATTTAAAGATTCTTTGAAAGAGTTGTATCATAGTAATAATGGAAATTTTTTGAAATTGGTTGAAACCATGGCAGAATTTGATCCATTAATCGCTGAACATCTCCACAAAACTCAAACATCTCAAAAGAAGAACATTGTGCTTTTTTATTACTTAGGGGATCAAATTGAGAACGAAATTATAAGCATTATTTCAGAAGGAACTTAAAAGCATTTATTACATATGATTAAATCGTCAAAATATTACTCAGTAATTCTGCATATTACACCTGATGTCAGTCATACCAAACAGTTGACTGTTGTTCTTCAATTTGGGCTTTATTGGTTTCCTCGTTCTTATAATCAAATCGAATTACATTTTTTAGGATTTCAATCTATCGACGACACTACTAGACAGAGTCTGTTTGAATTCATAAATGTACATTTAAAATCGTTAGAACTAAATTTATCAGATTTACGAGACCAATCTTACGATAATGGTGCTAATATGAGAGGAAAACACAAAGGATTGCAACAAAAAATTATTTACAATAATTCGAGGGCACTCTATATCCCTTGCTCTGCCCATTCTCTAAATTTAGTTGTAAATGATGCAGCTAAATTTCCTTCGAAACAGTTCATTTCTTCGGAGTAGTGCAGGAGCTTTACAACTACTTTTCTTTATCTTTTAAACTTTGGTCTATTTTGCAACAGTATGTTGAAAATCTAACTTTAAAGCCACTCTCCTACAGAGACATAAACGATTTAAAGGGAATTTTGAGAGTGTTAATAAATATTCATGAAGATCAACTAAGAGACATAGTATCAAGAACTCAACCAAAAAATTTGATTCAGAAAGTTTCCTTGTTTAAATTCATTTGTTCCGTTAACATCTGGTACGATATTTTTAATTTAGAAATATGTGGTAAATGAAATAATGCGAAATTCTAAATGTGATTTACAAATCGTGACTGACAAAATTTTATATCAGAACTAAATAATCATAGATCAGATTAAGTTTGTATGCAATTGCTAATGCAGGTATCGTTGCTGATGATTTTTGGGTGGATACTGATTTTTCACAAAGTCGAAACAGAAACTATTTCAAGATGAACCAGCCAACAATCCAAGACAAAAATTTAAGGTTGAATTTTACAATATAATGTTAGACACACATCTATTTCTTCAATTACTAAAAGATTCAGTTAATTAAAAGAACATTACAATTACTTCAAGGCAATACAATATATACGTAATTTAAAAAAACTGGAGTAACAATCAAATTTTTAAACATTGTAAAGAATTAGAACAAAAATTAACGGATACTAAAAATATTAATGAAAAGGAGATTGAAGGATTTAAATTTGTTCGAAGAAATAAAATCTTTGCGATATTTTACCAAAAAGGATATGTCCCATATTGATGTTTTAAATTATTTTATGAAACCAATCTTACCGATACATTTTCAAATATTGCAGTCTCTTTACAGATTTCTTCAACTGCTTTATAGATTTCTTCAACCGCTTTATAGATTTCTTCAACAGTTTCGGTGTCTACTGGAGAACGAAGTTTTTCAAAAATTAAAATTATGAGAAACTACATGCGATATACCATGACGTAAGAGAGATTATCGGACTTCTAAATTATATCTATTAAGAGTGAAATTTTGGATAAATTAAATATAATGGAATTGATACGAACGTTTATATCTGCCTAAAGCTAGGAAAATCAATATTTGAACATATTTTCTAATTTTTATATTTTACTTAAAAATGTTTTATCACTGTTGTGTTTTTAAAATTTATGAAATAATAAAAACAATAAGATAAACATGTTTTGATATTATAATTTTAAAGCTGTTCAGTTCGAAAGTCAAATTTTGAGTACTATAAAAGAGTATTTCACATATAATTTGCAGCACTTTATAAGAGGGCAACGAAACCCTATAAAGGGGCGCCAAATTTCAATTTGAACAAGGGCGCCTAATACCCACGCGGCGGCCCTGCCACCGGCCCTTCTTTTTTGTTAGAGTTACCAATCAATAATAACAGCTATTATCAGAAACGCAAATTTTGAATCAATTATCATGACCCCTTTGATGTGATTCCCCCACCACCGCCATCTCCAAAAAATAAGATATTTGATAGAAGAAAAGATTATTACATTTTAAACAAGTAATATATAATAATTTATAGTTTTGAAAAAAAACTAAAAAAACACGCTTTTATACTGAATCCAACTAAAAAGTAAAAAAATAATTCTTTATAAAAGAATAAAATGATTAAGAAGAGAAAACTTAATGTCATTGGGGTAAAAGCGTGGGGGGTTCTATATTAATTGTTATAATTTCTTTCTTCTATTCCGAAATGCTGAGTTAGTGTAAAAATGTAGTACAAAGCACCACATGCTTTTGCCATGATGACATTAATTTTCTTCTTAATCATTTTATTCTTATATAAAGAATTATTTTTTTACTTTTTAATTGGATTCAGTATAAAAACATTTCTTTTAGTTTTTTTAAACTATATTTTTTTTCCCCATTTTTAGTTCGATCTACAATAAAAGCGTGTTTTTTGTATTTTTAAACAATCATTTATTCATTGTTGAATTTATCTTTGAGTTTGATATTTGGAGCCGGAATTATGCGGCTGCTGGGATCAAGGCCGGAACTACGTATGGGCTTAATGGGCTGCAGCCCAGGGCCCCGTTCCCCGTTGAAGATAACAAACAGAAAAAGATGCTTACAATCAAAATAGTATTAAAATAAAATAGACCAGTAAAAAAAATACAATTCAAAAATAAAATACCATACCAAATTTATTTTTATTTTCGAGAGCAAGAGTAATTTACTTTTGTTCTTCCTCCCTACCACCGAATAAGCGGAAATTAATAATTAATAGGCTGAGGCTCTATCATAGGACGGTGCCTATGAGCATCGAGCACTTATACAAACGTAGTGGCATATTTTTCTGTAACCATTTATTTTTGTGCCATTGGTGCAATTAGGTTTTTGGGCCCCAAACCGGATGTTACCAAAGGATTGAAAAACCATAACATGACAAAGGCTTTGGGCCCCTTAGAACCTTGGGGCCCCGCTATGGGGGGTTGCAGGGGTGTACGTTACACCACACAAGTAAAAAGGAAAGGAACTTAGCCAAAAAAAAAAAGAGAAACACAACAAGCAAATATTAATGCTGAAAATATGCAAGATCTCAAGACCAGCAGCCTTCTGAAAAAATATGTTGTTCAGACAGAAAACATCATTAATGCCACGACCAAAAAGTGTTTACAAAATGCTGGGTTTCAGTTCAAAAAATACGTTGACGTGGGTCCGCGGCCTAAATTGCTAAGTAATAATTTTATTGATTATATCCTTTCACATGCAATGGGTTTTTTCAAAATAAAAACCCAAACAACATATATTATATTTCGGTAAGAGAACACAAAGGACAAAAGAGATCATTTTCGCGCGTGCGAATAATCATTTTTTTAAAAAACTTAAAAACGGCCAAGTGCTTGGAAGATCTTGGCTATGTTATTCGACTAGAGTATTGATAGTGTTCCTTGTTTGACCTTCAAACTTTTTTCTAAAACGAATTCTCAATACACAACTGAATTTTCTGATTGGAAACGCTTAACAAGTTGTTTAGAAAATCATGAAAATTTTATTGAACATATAAATTTATTGCTAATTTGGTTGACACGAAAATAAAATAAATCTGCTTTACAAGGGGGGGGGGGGAGGCATGACTAAGGAAATTCATTTGGGGGCGAGACTTTGTGTATAAGCAGTACTCTTTTAGCACAGTGGTCTTTTTCAACTCACAGAACCCCTAGAATTTGAAAGTGCTTTCGTGGTACAACTAGAACTAGAAAGTGTTTTCGTGGAACCCCCTTACAAACACATATGTCGAAGAATATGTCTCAAAGTTATTTTTTAAGTAGATCAACATGTTACAAGCACTTCATTTAAAAGCAATTAAAAACATTTGCATTTATTATTAAAAAAATTCTTATGTAATTTTGTTATTATAATTTACTTATTAATAATATTAATATATGATTCACACACACACAAGTGTCACCTATCCATGCATTATGTTTAGTAACTGAGAGATATGCTTCCTTTTTTTCTTACGAACTGTCGAAGTCTAGGTCTGTTGAGATTAAGTGTAATTCCATTATTTATTCTGAGTTTAATTTGCTTTTATAATTTTTTCGTAGCCACTTACATTGAAAAATATATTTAACTTAAACACAATGTTCTGAATGGCATTAAAATGTTTATAGATGTGTGAGAAATCACGTGTATTTTGCACGAGAGAATTATAAACCTAAAATTTAGAAGCTGTTCTTGCATAAATTTAGATTTTAACATCAACTCTATTAACATGTTGTTCGCTTTCCTTCATTATAGGTGTTGTTTTCTACTAATGTAAAAAGGTGCATTTTCCATTAGAAAACTATTTAGTTTTGCAAGAAATTGTGCTAACTAACGAGCATAAAATTATCTCGTGGGACCCGAGATAGTAAACAATAGAATATTCATAATCTAGTAGAAAGAATATACAGTGGGTAAAAAAATAAAAAAAAGTATATATTATTTGCACACCTACATTTTTGTTTGCAATTCATAAAAAAAGAAGCATTAAGAAATAAAAAATTGGTATTGCCAAATCAGAATAAGTTTAATCATCCAAAACAAACAGAAAAATTACAATAATTTAAATAACAATGATTTTTTGTAACAATATTAAAATATCTCGTGTCAAAAAAGTATTTGCACACCTGCATGAATACAAAAGAAATAAAATATATAAGCAAATTTCAAATAACTAATATTTAGTATGCATTCCTTTAGCATCTATTACTGCTTGTAATCTTGCTGGCATTGATTTAATTAAATTTTCTGTAACAGTAGGGTCAGTATTTGACCACTCTTCAATAAGGGCTTGTTTAAGGGCAGATTTACTTGAAATCTTCCTTTTTCTTATTTTTAAATCCACAGAATTCCACAAATTTTCCAAAGGATTTAAGTCTGGTGATTGTGGTGGAGTGGCAAGTTTTCTGGGTACATGGTAAAGCAACCACATACGTGTTATACCGGCAGTGTGCTTGGGATCATTGTCTTGCTGAAAATAGTACGAATTACTGATACCCAATTTTATTGCACTTTGTGGCAAGTTATCTCGCAACACATCAATATAGGTTCGAGCTGTCATATTCCCATCAATGAAACACAAATTACCAACTCCTTTGCTAGCCATGCACCCCCAAATCATAACAGAACCTCCTCCATGTTTAACTGTAGGTAACACATTTTTGGTATGAAAAGCAGTACAAGGTTTTCTCCAAACTAATTTCCTGCCATCTGATTTAAAGATATTGAACTTACTCTCGTCGGAGAATATGACATTTTTCCAGAAATCAATTGGCTTATTGATATATTCCTTAGCGAATTCAAGTCTCTTCAGTCTATTTCGTTCAGTTATGAGAGGTTTTTTCCTTGGAGATCTCCCATAAATTTGTGCATCATGCAGGACATTTCGAACACTTTGGGCACAGATTTGAACTCCAGATGTTGAAGCGACATCATTGGCTAATGTAAATGCACTAACAAATGGATTTTTCGATGCTTCTCATATGATTTTTTGCTTAATTCGCAGTGAAAGTTTCTTTGGGCGTCCAGAGCGCAAGTTATTTGATGTAGATCCTCTTTCTTTATGACGTTTTATAACATACCGAAGAGTAGAGAAGCAAACATTTACTTTTTTACCTATTTCTCGATAACTTAGGCCATTTTCACGTAGAGAAACAATTTTTTCTCGCAACGAAATCGGCAATTCAGATTTCTTAGGTGCCATTACAATTTGAAATCGACAATCAACTGATAAAGTTTCGACAATACCTCCTTTTATAGTCGTCTTACGTATGTTATTTACTGCGGGATGACTGTCAAATAATTAGCAAAAAAATGCAAATTTGCTAAAGTTCATTTGAGTGTGCAAATACTTTTTTGACATAAGATATTTTAATATTGTTGCAAAAAATGTTTTTTATTAATATTATTGTATTTATTTTTAATTAATTTAAACGAATAGGCTTATTTTATTTTTAAAATGCCAATTTTTGTATTTCTTAATGCATTTTCTTATAAATTGTGAACAAAAATGTATGTGTGCAAATACTTTTTGTACCCACTGTATATATAAAGTTATAAAATGTTTTATTATTCTTTTATTATTTTATAATAAAAGTTTAAAAAGTGTTGCAAAATAAAGTTATTATATATGAATGGAATTTTCAGTGTTAATGAATATGGGAGGGAGGCGATGAGCTTTAGATACTTGTAACTTATAAATTTCATAGAGAATGTGAATCCATTTTGCATACATATTTGTTTCTTTTAGATTTCTTATTGTCCCAGAGTATGCCTTGTGGAACTCCAGGGTTCCGTGGAACACAGTTTGAAGACCACTGCCTTAGGATGTTCAACCCTCAATGTAATAGCGCCGAATGGGCAGTCAATTTGGAGAAAATAGCAATTGAAATTCATACTATACAATTTATTTTATAAAATTAAGTTTTAATCAGCTCTAGTGATGCAGCAGCATAGATGATAGCGCACCTGCACTTTTTGCAAACGGTCAGGGTTCGAGTCGCTCGGTAGACTTGCTTTTTTCTCCAATTCATTTAATTATTTTTACAATTAAATAATCTTTCTTATAAAATATTTTCAATAATTATAAAATAATTGCAGTAATAAAATATCATAAGCAATTTTACATATTATAAAAATATTCTTTATCTAATTATAAAATTATTTGTAATATATTTATAAAATATAAATTAAATATATATATAATTATAGGAATTGTTTTAGTTTTTAAAATATAAAATAATTACATAAAACATTTAATAAGCATTTTTAAATAAATTTATTTAATTGTAAGAATAATTAAATGAATTGAAAAAAGAGAATATGATCACGCGACTCGAACCCTTAAAGATCGCGCAAAATGCAGGTGCACTACCAAATATGCCACAGCATCGCTGGAGCTGAATAAAATTTAATTGTATAAAAGCGAAGTATGAATTTGGAAGGTTATTTTCTCTGAACTATTATTGAATATACTATCTTGGAATTTCTATTGGACGCGGAAAAAAAATTGAGGGTGTAACACCCTAAAGGAGTACTGCTATTACACAAAATTTCGTCCCCAAATGTATTTCTTTAGACGAGCCCTCCCCGTTGTTAGATAAACAGTTACAGGAGCACAACTAAGAAAAGATATACAATATAATATTACTACAACGTCCTAAAACGTGTTATTGCGGTAGTATAGTATTTGGCTACAAGAGGATTAGCATTTAGAGGTACCGAAGAAATTTTTTCTTCTTCTCATAATAGTAATTTTATGGGTGCCCTGGAACTGCTAGCAGAGAGTTCGACCCATTCGTTTGTGAACATATTGAACAGTGAGAATTACGACCAAAATCGTTAATATCAAACTTATCAAAAACAATATATTAGCAAATAATCGAGATCATGGGCAAGCAAATCATTAAAACAATTACAACTCAAATAAATAACTTTGACTCAAAGTACTATTCTATTGTGATGGACTCAACACCAAATTGGTCCCACAGAGACCAATTTGCTATTATACTACGATATTGTTTTCAGGGAAAAGTGTATGAAAGATGTTTCATTAATAAAGATTAGTAGTCACACTGGATTATATTTATTTAATTCTCTACAAGAATTTTTTAGAAACAAATATTCTGCTATTGTATAATTGTAGGGGACAGACATTTTACAACGCTGCTAATATATCCGGTCGATATAATGGTGTGCAAGCTCTTTCTAAAAGAAGAAAAAATCGCTAATTATGTGCCGTGTGCTGTACATTATCTTTGTCTTTGTGCTGTACATTCTCTCAGAATCAGTTAAGGTTATATTTGAGAAATAGTGAACTTCTTTGGTTTAGGTGCAACAAATATATTATTAGCCCAGGGCCCCCAAAGGTCAAGGTCTGGCCCTGGCTGGGATAAGTCTTGCTCTTCAAGGGATATTAATTAACGGGTCTCGCTCTTTATTTTTTTCGCTTATGGGGCCTGTTTTTGTTAACGATACGGGCTCGTGAGTCCCATATCGTTATATTTCAAAGATTCCGTCTCTGTACATACAGGTCAAAAAAATAAAAGTGTGTAAAAAGGAAAAGTTCGAATTATTAAAAAAAAATAATAATGTACCATGTTTTTATAACGGACTAAAAAGTATAAAATTCCTACTTTTAATTTTTTTTTCTTCGTCTTTTTTCACATTTTCATGCATTGTCATCCACTTTTAAGCGATGGTCCAAATTTCATGTTTCTAGCTCATCGGGAAGTCAGTTTAAAATCAATTAAAAAATTCCACCCGGACAGACATACAAGAAAGCGAGTTAATAAAAACATCGTAACATATCGTATTCTAAACGTATTGCTTTATAAAAACAAAAAATATTTTTACAGTTAGAACATAAATTTCTTTTTCAGGCCCGAGTCTTTTTTTTTTCTTTCAATTTTCAGAAAAAGGTTTATATTATGGTAAGAAATGGGCTCACAATTCATGTGACGTCACGATCCCGTGATGAGGATAGCATGTGACTATGTTTCCGTTTGTTTCCCGCTTAACTCAGACCTAACACTTTGTTTATTATTGCTACGAGTATTTTACTTCTGCATTATACCACTAAAATTTCGTATTTAACTATATATGGTTGCTGGCGTATTAGATAAATATTTTCGTTTTTAAACTACTTGACCTACCTGCTTGAAAATTGGTAGGAATGTTTCTTTCATGGAGTAAATATCCGCTACAAAACGGGTTTGGGGAAAATTGACCAGTAAGGGGTGTTGCGGGGGGTTAAGGGCAGATATAAATAATTATTTCTATTTTTAAACTATTAGACGCACAGTCTTGAAATTTGGTAAGCAGATTCCTCTCATAGGATAGAGATATACTACAAAATGTGTTTTGTGAAAATCGACCCCTAGGTGGCGTTGCGGGCGTTCAAGGGGCGTTATTGATAAATTTTGTTTGCATTTTTAATTTATTGGACGCACAGTCTTCAAATTTTGCTAAGCAGATTCCTTTCATAGAGAGTGCCATTCCCCTACAAAATGGGTTTTGTGAAAACAGACCCAGAAGTGGCGTTGCGGGAACTCAAGTGGCGTTATAGATCATTATTCCCATTTTTAAACTATTAGACGTACAGTCTTGAAATTTGATAAGCAGATTCCTTTCGTAAAGTAGAGAACCGCTACAAAATGGGTTTCGCGAATATCAACTACTAAGTTTAATTTCGGGAGATTAAGAGGCGTAATCGATAAATATTTCCATTTTTAAACTATTTGATCATCCTGCTTGAAAACTGGTAGGCATGTTCCTTTCATGGAATAGAGTTCATCTAACAAAGAGTAAAACGAAAATTGACCCCCCAAGGATGATTGCCAGGGGTCAAGAGGAGTTAGAGAAAAAAATTCCTGTTTTTAATTGTTAGACCCAAATACTTGAAATTTGTTAAGCATGTTTCTTTTGTTGAATAGGGTTCCACTAAGAATGTATTTTAAGCAAATCAAGTTCTGGGGGCGTGCAGGGTGTTACTGGGACGTATTGACAAAAAAAATTCCTTTTTTCGAGCTACAAGGACTATAATAATGAAATTTGGTTTGCATTTTTCTTTTGTTGAATTGAAATCCGCCAAGAGCGGTTATTTTGGAAAACGGCCCTCAATGGGATTACGGGGATATTGATAGTAAAACTTTTGTTTTTTCTGTTAGATTTAGACTTGAAATTTGGCTTGCATGTTCAATTTACGGAGTAGAGATCCACCGAAATTTGGTTTTGCGGGAATCCACTTGGTTTTTGGGTTACGAAAGAGCAAACATCATTCTATACTTCAATTTTAGAGATTTTTAGAAAATACAAATTAGATGAGTTCTGCCCTTTTTTTTTTATCAACAGGCGACAGTTAAAGGTATAAGTATATTCTTCAATACAATCGAATTCTTAATGCTAGGACTTAGATATCAATAATTTATACATATATATAAGCAGTAAAAACTTATAAAACATCATGAAATACCCAGCGAAGCGGGCGGGTAACGGCTAGTATATATATATATATGTCATACTTTTAAAGTTTTAAGTAATTTACTATTATAATTTTCAACAACGAGAAGGAATCAATGCAAAATACTGTATTGAACTCAATTTTACTGGTATGAAAAAGAAAGGTTTCTTTTTAAATAATATTCATTATTCATATATTATTAAATAAAATATTTCTCAAAAGAAAATTATCTTTCCTAATTAGAGCGTATGTTTAACGGAGCAATGGATTTTCTCTAAAAAGACACCTATTCAAAAGACATTTTCGCTCTATTTATCTGAATGAGCATGACCCTAAAAAAAATGCCCAATTACATGCCGAACGAACTTTTTAAAATGATGATTTAAATAAATATTCAGAGCTTCTAATCATTTGTAAACAACAAATGCTGAATAGTCTTTTGTACCCGAAAATTTATTAGTTCAAATTGGATATGAATTAATAAAAGTCAAGGTTCCAATCGTTCTCTTTAAGCAAGTAATTTGTGTAGGGTACGGGCTTTCCATTTGATCTGTTTTGCACGTGTGTCTTTGCTCCGAAGCTACACTTATTTCTGACCCAATATCCTTCCAAATAAAGCTAATGAGAAAATCGGTTGTTCTACGGAACCTTATAGGTTCCTCAGGTTGGAAATATCTCCCAATTTGATAACTATTTTTATCATTTGACAATTTCCAAAAAGATGTCGATTTTTGCAAAGATAGCTCGATGCTTTTGGAATTCATTGAAACTTCTTTAGAGATCTTTTTTAGCTTTTAGTTCTTGTTGATATCTAGTCAACCTAAAACGTGATTTTTCTGGCGAATAGCCAGTGATAAAAACATGTGCTGTTTTTAATGGAAGAAAAGTTCATTTATTGTATGGTTGTGTAACTTTTTTTTTTTTTTGGATATTTATAACATCTAAATTTATACTTGTTGTTGTTGAGTTTCATCTTTCAAAAAAATAAACAGTTGTCATCGGTATATGTTTGATAATATTTGACAAACAATTTTAAATTATTCACCAGATACGGTAAGCAAGTTTTTTCGTTTCTCGAGCATACTTGCATTTTAGATATGCGTAAATGAACAATTGCAGCCAAATTGCAGCAATAAATATTAATTCCCATGTCCGAATCTATACAGTTTGGTTTAATTGGTATTTCTACCTTTGCAGACCTAGTACATTCCCCAGGAGCTGGTATCACTTTTTAGTGCGGCACCATATAGGTGATACCAATTGCCGCAAGTAATTTTATGCCCTGTGTCCTCCCCAGAGGAAGGCACCTGAGCTCTGCCGATGCGAAATTTGTGCTTAGGAATTTAATTTTGCCGAGAGCATCCAAGCCAAACGGACACTCGACGGATTTTTTACATGCCACATAAGCATGTGACATGGATGCTTTCAATTTTCTGCATCATGAAAATCCTTAAGACGGGGAATGAAAATGAACTTCAGACGGGGTCGAACCCGCAACCTTAGGTGCAGAGGACCAGCGAGGAACCAACTAATTTAATACTAAATTGATATTCAAAATGATTTGGGGGATAACACTTATTATCAACTAATCATTAAACTGAAAGTAAAACTAAACTGATTTTGTATCACTAAAAAATTAATCTTAGGAATATTTTCAAGAGATATATATATAAATTCAGCATAATTGAACGTATCAGATGGTTATGGGACTTTCCGGGATTTTGAACCTTTTCCCGATCCTTGTCCAAATTTGTTACATCTTTGAATTACGAAAAGTCCATAGATTAAAAAAAAACTTTGAAGATGTTAATAACGTAGTAGATAAATGTTTTTTTTTTCAATGGGTCTGCACATTGGTATTTTGAATCTTTGCAGACCTAGTACATTCCCCAGGAGCTGGTATCATTTTTTAGTGCTGCACCATATAGGCGATACCAATTACTGCAAGCAATTTTGACGCCCAGTTTTCTCCACAGAGGGAGGCACCTGAGCTCTTGGAGATGCGAACCAGTACTAGGATTTAATTTTGCCGAGAGCATACAAGCCAAACAGACACTCTAAGGATCCAGAAGATAAACGTAAAAATTGTATATTGTTAAAAAATTTATTTTAGCAATGTAAAAATTAAATAAAATATTTTTGTGCTCAGAAAATGTCATTTAATATTTAATTATTGTCGTTACTTAATCGTACTGTACTTAATCGTAGATCGTACTATCACCTGTATGGTGCTCAAAGCTACGGCTAACGACAGGCGTAAAATCTAGCCCTTGCCACGATGTATTTCGTGGACCTTGATTTGATGTTACTGTCGATTGGGTGGCATAAGTAATAACAACACTAAATCTTGTTGTGTTGCCTTCTTGCCTTAAATTGTACTAGCCTTCACCTGTCCGCTTTCCTGGTATTTCATTATGATGTATGACTGTCTGTTGTTTTTGAGTTACTTATATCTTAGTCATAGCATGAAGCTTTCGATTGTACAGAAAAACATGCGTACAACCCTCTTTTTGATTCAAAAAGACAGGACTTAAATTTCTAAAGCGAAAATTTACTTAACTTTTAGGCCCAATAAACCGACCCCCTGGAGTCAATTTGCACACACGCACACACAAATCATGTTTAGCGGATCTCTGCTGAACAAAACAAAAAACATGCTTTCCGAATTTTTAGTGTGTAGGTGTAGTTGTTCAATAACGGAACTTTTGTCTATAACTCCCCGGAACCTCCCCCTCCCCATTTCGGAGATTTCCCTCAAACTCTTTTTTTAGCACATTTCTACTTAACAAAATAAAGTTTTTTGCCAAATTTTAGGTCCATAAGTCTAATAGTTCAAAAACGGGGCTTTTTTAAAAAAATCTATAATGCCCCGCAGCCCCTCTCCTCTGCAGTCGATTTTCATAAAATCTGTTTTTAGTAGATCTCTGCTCAACAACAGATACATGCTTGCTAAATTTCTAGTCGTGGGTCTTGTAGTTCAAAAACGTGAATTTTTATCTATAACTCCCCCGCAACCCCCTTGGTAGTCAGTTTCCGTAAAACCCTTTCTTAGAGTATCTCTATTCCTCAAAAGCAGGGGTGGGCAGACTTTTCCAAGGTACGGGCTACTAATTTTTTCAAGGTGTTGCTCTCCACCCAGTATCAGTGGCACACGCAAAGGGGGGGGGGGGTCCACGGGTCCGGACCCTCCTCCATAGCCCATGATTTTTTTCGGTCGATTATTATCCCAGTATATAGTACATAATTCAATTAAATATTTGTCATTAATAATTCTTTTATTAATTAATGCTCATTATTTATCAAATAATTTATTTCTAGCTGCTCTTTGTTCCCGACAATCTATAAAATGGGGAAAAAAATGTTTGGTAGCGTTTTGGGGTAGGATATGAGAATGGTACACATTTGACCTTGGACCACCGCGCCCCACGCATCCTTTGAAAAATTTACGAGTGCCCCCCCCCCTTTCCCTGCCCAGGGTCGTAGGTGTGGTGAGTTAAGAACAAAGTCAGCAATATTTATTATAACTTAATAATAAATATGAAATTTATGTTCTTACCAACGTAAATAATATGAAACTCACTTTTTTGAAGCCACGTTTAAAGCAAAACGCAAAATATAAACATGATAATAATAGACACAAATATAATTTTTTCTACTAATGCATTTATCATCAAACAATTAGAAATATATTAAAAAATAAAACAATTCTATCTAAAGTTAGTTCTCATAGTTATAGTCTGTAGAAGACTTAGTTTGCGTACTGTCAGCCAATCTTGGACAATTCCGTATACAATTACAAACGGCTAATCTTCAGGCGGTCACTTCAAATTGTCTTGGCGGTCGATCGCGATCGACGTAATGCCCACCCCGGCTCAAAGGGATTACACCTACCAAGTTTCAAGCTTACCGATCTAATAGTTCTAGGTGCCCCGTGATGAGTTAGTGAATGAGTGTGTGTGTGTTTTCTCCTTTACATATATATAGTAATTAAAATGGTAAAGAGTGTCATAAATTCTTTATGTATAAAGTGGTACTTTAAATTGGCAACTTTTTGTGTTTTGTATTTAAGTCTAAAGTATTTGATCATTCTAGTTATACTATGAAATGTATTCTTTGCAACTAAAGTTCTTAAATTATATTAATTTCAAAAGTAGAAAAAAAAATTCTTACATTCAATAATTTTTAAGAACATTTTATTTGTATCTCACTCAGTTATCAATAAAACATATCAAAAACTATTATTATGTACTTTCTTACTCTGTACTAAATCATTGTTAAGATATCAATATTTTGAATTCAGAGAATTATTTTTTATCAAATAAATGATCTTGTTATAGATCATTCATTGCACGTTTGTCTCCTATTTTGATTTCAAAATTGAATGTTTTGACACACACAAATACACTGTGTTTCTTAATATTTCAAAACCACAAGAAATCAATTTTGTGGAGGAGAAAAATAGTTGCATATTATCTCATTCAAATGTTTCACGCAATCCCGATTCCCGTGGTTAATAATGATGTGTTTTGTTATCTGCCTGTTCATGCTTATTCTTGCGCGGGATGATTGAATGTTATGAAATCTTAACTTTTTCGTCCGCGCATTTCATTCCATTTCATGACAGGATTCAGTAGGTATCGGAAGGAATGTTTATTCGGGGTGCATTTTTTGATCAACATTTTAAAGCTTAAAAGTAAGTTTTAAATTTCAGGCATTTTACTTTTTCATTTTATTTTTACGTAAAAAATACAACAGCAGTTATAAATGGGTTTTTTTAAAGTTATTTTTCATCATTTGCTTAGAAAGTAATGAAAATAAATAATGTTTGTTTATTTTGTTTCGTGACTTTAATGTTTTTTTTTCTTTCATTAATTCAAAAATAATATAAACGCGGCCCATTCGGTACCCAAAGTTTATGAACAAACTTTCAATTGTTATGTGTTATGTTATTCATTTTTGAAATGATTTTCAGGATAAGAGATATTTTAATTTTTTTACTAAAACTAGAGCACTTTATCTTAGTTATTATATGAAGTTGCTTTAAAAAACAGTGATTGATAAATCTGAAGGTTAAAACACTTCTATTATACAGAATATACACAAAAAATTTCACACAGTTAATTATTTTCAAAACTTTTTTAGCAATCACTGGCCCCGTTTGAGTATTTAAAAAAACACACATTTCGAGTAAAACGCGTTTTAAAGTATGACATCTTGCTTGAAGTAGGGGCATCTGCTTTTTTACTAAAACACTCGTAGTTTTTGTTCTAGTGAACGGGAAAAAATAAAGTTGGTATTTTTATAAAACTAATAAAATGGCCTATAAGAAAAAAATCATAAACAAGACATCAATCATTGGCATGGCCAAGTAATTTTAGCGCGTTTTTCACATGTTGTATCTCGTTCTATTTGCAACATTGTCACGTGGATTTATTGGAGAACGTGACCGTTCTGCTCGTCTATGTTGATGTTCCTCACGGTCAACTTTCCTTTCACTTTTTCCAGTCAACGTTTTTTTCCTTCCCATTTTCAGGTTTCAAAAAAGCTTTTCTCACTTTTTAGTTTTTAAAAAAAAAATTCACACTTTTAGTTTAAAAAAAAACTATTTTCACTTTTCACTATATATCTTATCACTTTTAGTTTTCAAAAAACAAACTATTTTCTCTTTACACTATATATCTTATCACTTTACTGTTTAAAAAAAGAATTAAATTAAAAAAGTAAAATCAGAGCCTTTTATACTTGTTTTCTGAACATTTTTTGTGAAGATTTCCTCCAAAATGCAGGTAGATTTTTTTAAAAAAACTTTTTGCAAATAATAAATTTACTAGGTAAAATTTGAGAAAATTTTGTTTTTAAACTAGCGTAATTCTGGAAAATTTGTAGGAAAATTCGGGAAAACTTAAATATGATTCGGCTCATCTAGGGCACAAATGCGACCCAATGCCGAAAACCCGAGGTCAATTGGTTGCTTATTGGCTGAGAAAAAGGTACGACAAAATATGGTCCTAAACGAAATTTGCGTCCTAATAGCGTTTTTGTTCCACTGCGTGAAAAACGCGCTAATAATTGTCACTTTTTGACAAAATTCACAATTTTAGGGTAGTCGGATACATTTAAAGATTTTTTTTCTTTGCTTAAAACATATGATTTCAACACACACCCAACAAAATTAGCTCCAGCATTTTTATTTTTATATTTTAAGGCCGCAATCTTAACTTTAAATTCTAAACTTTTATTTTCTCAAACCTATTTTTAAATTCTGGTAATTACCCTCAAATCATGATAAGCTTTAAGATAAAAAGCTCAACAATATCCTAAAAATAGGGGATTAAGACCTCAACAGAGATCATGTACCTCGATAATCCTTTAACCTAGATATGATTTGATTTTCTGGTTGAGTAATGATTTTTTTAAAGAAAAAAATACGTTTAATTTTTGAAAATTTTTTAAATAAATTTTTTTAAGAACATTTTTTTGAATAACTCGTTCATATTTTCATAAAGTTTTGTTACACCCTCGTATTAGACACCTTACTGTGATTCCATAAATTTGCTTCATCATAATCTAAACTTAATAAATTTAATTTAACGTACTGAATTTGAATGTAAATAATTAGATCTTGAAAAAAAATCACATAATTACTTTTTCTGTTTGTGTGTGTCTTTTTCTTGTTTTTCTCTGTGTTCTGTTATTATTGTTGTTTTGGTTGGGGAGGGGGACTTTTTTCCCTTTATTTTAAGATAACTGGAACGTGAAGGTGCTTTAAATTTTGCATTTTTTTTTTATTTTACTTTTAAAAAATAGATGTATTATTTATGATAATTCGATCAAAAGAACGCTAAAAAATTGAATTTTAAAATTGTAAACAAATGTGATATAACTGGGATTCAGGTACACTTTCTTCTAAATCTGTAGTGTATTCAATATGTATTGTGAAAAACTAATTTTTCTATTCGTAGAATGTAATTTTTCTGTATTATATGTTCAAATTTATTGAAAATTGTACATTTTTTTTGTAAAAATTACGGAAAATTTAAATAATTTGTTACAAAATTTTGAAAAAAATATTTTTGTTTTTGAAATGTTAATTATGTCTAGTTTTGCATTAATAAATACTCCTTAAACTATAAATCAAGTTGATATAGTACAAAGGGGATCTATTCTAAATTAAATACACAGCTTGTAAAATAGACTTTTCGTTTTTCTTAACTGCATTTGAATGGCCATGAATAACTCAAAATATTTCTTACTGTTGGTTTAATTTTAAAATAATTAAATATTAATATGTATGAATACAAAAACAGAGATTATTTTGTTATAATTTTTTAAATCACAGTTCCATTTAAATTAGACATCAAATTAACTTCTTAAATTCATCAAAGATATTTTTTGTGTATTTTTATAACAATAAAAATACGTGTAAGGAATTTTGTTATTTCCTGTAATGATGATGTTCAAAGTGAAGTAAAAATACTGAAACTTACAGACATAAAACTTTGGCATTTTAAATGGAAGAAGATGTGAATCGTTGATAACATGAATGAATCTAGAATTTTAAACTAACTTACAAGTTAAAAACTGAGAAATGATCCAAAATAATCCAATTAACAATAGTATGACTTTATATTGTAATAAAATATATATTATTTTACAAATCATAGATAAAAATATCTTTATTTGGAACTTTCTCAAAACACATTTTTTGGTGATTCCGGTACACTTTCCTCAAAATCTTCTTTACCTATAGTACTGATATTTTGCGTAATACAAGATTAACAAATTTTAACAAAGTGAGAGAATTCGCTTTCAAATAAACATTCAGAAATTTCAGATATAGCACAATTTCTGCATAAAATTTAAAGGAAATTTATATCACTAAATTAATTTTTTTTAATTATTATAAATTTATATTTTAAAATTTCATTTCGTTCACTTATGGATTATTATGTTTACAAAATCTCCGTGAAATTTTATACCTATATATGCAGTAGATTTTATGCAAAATGTACCTAAAGGTAAGAACATGCTTGAAAATAAAAATAAAAATAGTTATTGGTTAATTATTGCTGTGACAGATTTATTTGTAATTCAAAATGAAATTTTTTTGCATGAACAAGTACATAAACATACAGATAATTTAATTTACAAATTTTATTTCTGTTGCTTTAAATTTAAGTAAGTGAGAACCATTTAAAGTTGATGCAAAAAAAGTTAATTTTTCCTTCTCGCCGACGTCCCTGTTACCTTAATGATTTTAAAGCAACTAAACTTATGTTGTTTTAGTCTGCGAATGTTTTATGCTTCTTCAAAGTTCTAAAGTATTATTTTTTTATTGTGAATCTGAAACCGTTTGTGTTATGTAAACATTACCCCACTGTTTAAATTTAATGCAATACTACATCTTAAGAATCATATCAAATCCAATTGTCACGTGACTTCTGTTGATAAGAAATGGAAAGTATTTCTTAATTTTCATATTTGAATTTTTCAAGGTTTTTAGCTATTTTATATTAACGTATCACATTCTAGAAAGAAACAAAATATTTTAAACAATCAACAATTTTCGAAATTTGCTTTGTGTTCTTTTTGTTGTCATTCTAAGCAATTGCTTCCTATTTCTGTGGATTTAAAACAAAATATTACTCAAATCCTGGGGTTAATAACCTCCGACTCTTCAGACATTTGCTTCTATGTATAAAAAATAGCCACGTCTTTTAAAATTATTGCTTCTTTTTCACTTTTTCCTTTATAGATATTATTGAAAAAATGTCTTAGTGTGGGAATACACATTCAAACATTTGACTGGCTCCAGACAGTTATTTCATAACAAGTTTCTTTCCATTTGCAAAGTTTATTGAAAATCAGTGAAAATATTAAAATTAGCTCTAAATCAGAAAAAGTTCAATTTATTGGTAAAAATGCTGCCTTGGAAGCAGTACCTGTTTAAGCTTATTTCGGGCCCTGGGCGCAGAAGATTTACAGGTTTCCTTGGCTCTGGCAGATCGAAATTTATAACCAGAAAATCTGGTTAAGTCCAGCTTATCCAGGCCCTTCCAAGCCCACCCCAAGCGCCCAATGGATAAACCGGCACTGTCTGGAAGAATACTCCTTTAAAGTGATTCCCATAAACATTTATTTATTAACATAAATTAATTAAAAATAAATAATTAATGGACAAGATATGCACTTAAACCTTCAGTTGATGGCAGTTTATCTGTGGCCATCTAGACTGTGAAAACAGTCTTCAATCCCTTATAATGAGAAGTCTTTGATGACAGAGACGGCGTTTGTTGGAATTTCAGTCTGCGGAGTGACATGCAGGCGATTGATTGTTGCGAAGAGATCTGGGAGGCGTGTCTTAAAGTGATCTTCATGACGTGATGCTGTTTAAAAATTTTGATCTGGGTGAGAGCTGAGAGGCTGCTCTCTGATCGGTCGATGGTGGGTCTCAAACCTCCAACAGACGTAACAAAAACACTTTACGTATTCTATGACATGCTTAAGAGTTAATAAAAGGAGTATTGAAATGGGACTTTTATACACCAGAATAACCAGTCAATTTTAAATATTAGTATAAACATAAAATTACGGAATTTTCAGTTGCAGTATTATTGGTACCGATATTTTTCACGAAGCTTGAAAGTTTCAATTCCTAAAATTATAATATTTCGAAACTGGTTGTTCTTGCCTTGAGCCGCAAAAATGAAAATATCTTCCACAGCCTTTAGCTTTGGGAGGAATAAAAAATGTTGCTTTTGTAAAAAGCTTTATTTGCATTTAATAAAAATTATTAATTAGAACTCAACTATCTTCATCGTGACCGCTACTGGAGGCCCACCCTTGCGCAGGGGTGATACCAGGGGTCTATGACACCTCAGTTTTAATTGTTTCACTTATAATTTGCCTCTTCTCTCATTGAACACTGCTCTAGTTTGTCTTAGTGTACCCAACGGAAAGTTAATATGTCACTTAACCTATGATAAAATTCATATTATTGTTATTATCATCTTTTTTTTTTCTTTTTAGGGCTTCTTTAGTATTATTTCATAGCAAGAAATGCTTTTCGTCATCGGCGTAAAATAATAAGGTAACAAAAATGAGCAGACCACATATATTTCACGATCCCTTCTTCTGGCAGCACTTTCAGAAGCAAGTCCAAAACAAGCTCTGGAAGTGCGATTTTCCCAGCAGTATTCTTTTAAACAATTTGCCTCGAGATTCTGATCTATACAGAGATGATTCTGTCCTCACAAAAAGAAGACAAAGTATATTGACCTGGCTCGACCATGAAAGCCAATGGGAAACGGTTATCCTGGGTGCTTGTGTTGAATTGGCCTCTCAGCGAAATGGACTACACAGCCAAATTCTCAAGAGTCTTCACGTTCTGGACGCCTTCAGAGACTTTACAGATCATCTGAACTGCTTTTACAATGTGGCTTCTACAATGTCCATGAAAGGGCAGATTGTCCAACCTGTTAGCCAGTATTCTTCCGAAATTCATGACATTGACAAACTCGATCCTATCATGCTGGTCGGGTATTCGGAACGTTTTGAAGACAATACGGCCACTTCTGTGTGGGACATATGCGTCGAGAGACACGTTCGAATCAACCCTCACCACCAAGGTCATGATGTATGGCACAGTCAAAGTGAAGACGAATCGTCAAGGTCCATCAAGGCTATAGCTCTGCAAGAAATGGTGTGTGATAAAGTCTCGCGGCGTCTCCAGAAGAATCTAAATGGCGTTGTTTGCAAAGACATGTGGAATGTTGAAATTGTTTACTATCAAGGTTTACCTCAGGAATGGATGGACAAGGCCGATTATATAATGAAACTCATGAAACGAAATGTTTTTCTGACTTAATTTAAATTAATTTTAGTTTGTATTTTTTTCCAGAAAAAACTCTTGATCGTGGAAAAAACCCTGTCCTTTGATATTTATGCATTAATTAAAAAAATGCAGGCTCGCTTTTGATCAATTTCTTGGAATCTCGAATAAATTTATGCATTTTTAAAGGAAAATTATGTTTGAATTGTAATTAAACTTGAAATCGTCGATCTGCAGCTGTCGAAAGCTCATGTGATGCTTTCTGATGTGAGAGAGATAATGTATTAAATACGTTTTATAATAATTTGTTGACTTTTGTATAAAAGTTTTTAAATGATTTTCACTCGTGAAAACCTTACAAACAATTTTATTTATTTTTTATATTAATGCTATTCGTAAGTCATATAAAGATGCAAGAATGGCATAATTTGAGCTTTTAGAAGACCACTGTATATTCTACAGAAATAAAAATAAGGTTTTACTTAGCAATTTTATTATGTATTTATAAAAAGGATTAAATATTTATCACTTAGATTAGTTAATGATTAGCGAAATTGAATAATTAACGATTAATTAGTTATTGTAACAATTAAAATTATTTTCTTGAAAAAATTCTGGAATAGGGTTAACGGGAATGAAGCTATGACCGATGGAATACCAGATTACCACAATAGTACAATAATCGCCTTTTTTGGCGTGAGGTTGACGGCTGGTCCCCTACGATATCCTAGCCTTTACTGGAGACCAAATTTAATTTGAACTGTTTTGGTACCAAAAATTACACATAAGTAGTTCAAAAAGAAATAAAGGATTACAATCACTGAACATTTTTGTTAACTTTACCATTCTACCTGTTTGATACTTTATCTATATAATAAGTATCGTTCTTTTAGTTTGTTTATAGCTCATTGAAAAGATATGTAATTATGATATTAGTACTACTCATGTCATGTCGTTAAATAATAAATTCCATTTTCATTATAATTCACTACAATATAAAAAATATTTGTTTTCGCATACTTCAAAATACAATTTAAGTCTTGGTTTAACATAGATGGTAAGAGAGAATTCTAAAATTATATTCAATGAAGTGTCCTAAATCAATGCAAACTGACGGATTCATAAACAGTATATTCTAATTACAAGCATTATTACGCATACTTTTTTGTATGAAGAGTTATTATTTTTATATCATTTCATTTGTGTGTTACAGATAGTGTATTAATCAAAAAATTCTTCTAAGAAATTAACTTGTTTTTATGCATTATTGAATATGGAAGTATGGATTTTTAACTGAAAATAAAATATATTATTAAATATATATTAACTCAATATATTAACTTTTATTAAAAAGATAATATATTGAGATAAATATTGTATGAAGTAAGTGCTTGTTTTTATGGAATTGATTTATTTATCAATATCGAATTATCTCATGTATATTTAAAAGTATTTACTTCACTTCATTGACTTGGTCTATTATATGACTTTAAATTTGAATTATATTATGTTTTATATAAATAATCTTTCTGTAAGCACACAATGCAGTTATACATTTGTTAATTGTTATACTTATTTTCAGAGTTTATGTATGCAACACGTGTATATTGATATTCTCAAAATAAAATCTTTTTTTCTTCAGATATTTGTATCTTTTTATAAAAAATATTTTAAGAATTTTACTATTAAAATTATTAACATTCGAAATATTTTTTAAGTTAATTTTGAGTGAAGACATAAAAAGTACATACTCAACTATAAAAATACTTAGTATAATTTATTTATTTATAATACTCAGAAATATGATGATCAATTTATGTAACATAGAAAATAACGAAGGTAAAATGTTAATGTTTAAGTTTTACTGTTAGTAATTAACATTAATTTTTCATTTTGGAGGATGCTCGATTAAGGATCTAATCACATTATATACTATGTACAAACAGCTAAATAAATTTTTCATAGTTATTTCTGTTTAAATATTTGTGAGAGAAACATTATCCTTAATAAATATCACAATTAAAAATAATTTTAAAAATTGTAATTGATTTCAAGACTAAAAAATAATAATGTAAACAAAATTAAAACTATAGATTTTTTTTGTAGAAGAAAAAATATATATTTTGTGTGTGTGAGAGAGAGATTTTTATATAAAACACAGCAAAAAATATTACAATGTGCATACATATATATCCTTTAATAAAATATAACTTAGATTTATTTTTATCGTTGATGAAAAGAATATCAAATTTATTTTTAATGGCAATCGACTGCAATAGTAATAACAAATAAATGTAAGAAACAGAAGAAGATAGAGAACTTCCAAAGTAAAAAAGAATTTCATTGTGAACTTCAAAATAGTATTAAACATTTTTTTTTTTATGGAATACACAGATGCACATATATATAATATTCATCTGAAAACAAAAATTCCCAGAATGAGCACTTTTTGAAATCAATGTATTCGATACTCAACTATTTGAAATTTTTTAAAACTAAATTTAATCTGGATTGCCTCTTATGTAATATACACATTTTCCATCCAACAGAACATGTTATTTTTCAATATGTATCACATAATAAAATGAAATTAATGGCTTATGGGTTTCGTATTTAAAAGAAATTCTCGAAACAATGCGCATATTTAAATTTTTCATAATTTCCTTCGAGTCATCAATTTAATCATTTAAAATTTTTTTGATATTCTTACGTCTATTGCATAATTTAAAATGCCTCGCATTTTAAAAGATTTTTATTTCCTTTTATAAGAAAACAAAGCAAGTATTTTTCAATCTGTAAAATATACTGCAAATGTTCTGAACTATTTGACAAAGTGTATATGCTCTAACTTTCTTTAACATACTTTCAAATTTGATATCTAAATTTATATTTTTAGTTTAAAATGGATAAAAAAATAATCTTACTGAATCAACAGCGAATGACTAAATTAACAGTTTATTTCCAAACAGAAATATAATAAGTTGTTTAATATTAAATTTTTAAAAAAAAGAAAATGAGTTTTTTTAATGTTAAGTATGCAAATTCACCTTTAGAATCAGTTATTTATTATCATTGTCTAAATCATTTTGCTAATTACAAAGAACAAGTAGAAAAAAGAATATATTCTAAAATTCTCAAACATTAAAATATTTTTTTTAAAAAAAGAATTTTATCTCTACATTTTTCAAATTCTTTTTTTATATCGTACTGCAGATAAACTGGCTAGCAGGATTTCTTCCACCCCTTGTATATCTTTAGTTTCAGTTTGTGTTGCCGATTGTTAATTTTATCACTCTGCCAATAGATGGCAGTACAAGGTTTCTCTTGATTCGCCTTATATTTTTAGTTTCAGTTTGTGTTCGCGTTTCTTAGTTTAGATTCGTAGTTTCGAAAGTTGATAAAAAACCATAGGATACTGATTCCAAATAAAAATACCCTTTTAGAGATATGATTAAATTGATATTAGAGAAACTTTTTTAAAGTTTCCGTTTAATGTTAATAAGCAGTATAAAAAAAATAGCATTTTTTTTATTTGAAATGTTAGATATGAACTTGACATGAAAAAAAATTGTTCGAAAGTTTTAATTTTCTTATTTTATAGTTTTCCATAAATCATGGTAATGATAGAAAATCTTCCAAGCAATAAAATAAAAGAAATCGACTAAAAGTGTAAAATTCTCATTTTCAAAAAAATAAAATCATGCTATTCTTTTTCAATTTAGAAATGAATCAAACGGTAATGCTTTTGTTAAAAAAATTTTTCTTCAAATTGTAGCTTTTTTCCCCATTTTACTTTCGAATGTGCTGCCATCTGTAGAGAAAGAGCCAAAAGAAATATTTGTACAGAATAATGAAAGTTACTGCGATTTGTTTTTCAGATTTTCCTAACTATTAAATTTTTTAAAAAATTCCTGCTGACAACATTATCAAGGAACTATTACGGGTTCTTTATAATAACAAATAACCTATTGATCAATAAAGAAGAAATTCTTGTGATAGTGAATTTAAAAATTATTAAAACAAAATATCCTTAATGAATTCCTAGCCGGTATAGGCAATTTTTTCAGCTTGAGAAACACATTGTAGGAACGGAAACTAAGGGAAGGGAAGCAATTTCTTAAAATCGTTGCATTCATTTGTTAAAAAAAGATATAAATTGAACCATGAAATAAGTAAATATAAGTTTAAAAAAATAGTGGCAAATAGGTTTATTTATCGTGCTAATTTCATATATGTTGCTGAAAGCGTATTTAATTTTAGAATCATTTGAGAATGAGACACTTTTCTACAATTATTTCGAAATCAGGAGGGCAACTACTTGTTGAAATTCTCATCACAACCTGCAAATTGCAGCTATATTTACTCTTGTTGATGTATCGCGCTTCTACGCACAGGTCCGGGGTTAAAACCTTGGGCTGAGCAAGGTCGACTCAGCCTTTAATCCTTTCAATGTGTCGATAAATGAGTACCAAGCTTGCTTGGGAACTAAACACTGGGGTTTCGCGTCAGACTGACCACCTGACTGGAACATCTTCTCATGCACCTCAGTGCCCAAGGTCATGAAAACTGAGATGGGCACAATGAGCCCTGCCCCTCATGGACTGTTGCGCCATTCAGTTTAGAGTTTAGATCTGCAAGAAAAACTGCTCACAAATATATGTCGACCCAATTTAAAGAATAGTTTCCCAGAAAATTTCTACATACATGGGAGTATTTCATCAGACAAAGATTTACAGAAGTCAATTAAGGCCATTGCATTAAGCATTTCCTCCGCACTGTGATCTGACTGAAAAGGAATTATTTCAAGATGCAACTCCTCAGGTGCTGTATCAATATCGGTATGATAGGATAAGAGAGCAAATTGAATATAAGCTATATTTTCTTAAAATCCTGAAATCATCTTGTAACCTCGTTCTCCAAACTCTGCAGAGGATCTTCATAGCAAAAACAATTCCACGAGTACTTTTATTTTCTAATAAAGAAACTACAGTCGACTCTCGATAATTCAAACCTTCGATAATACGAACCTCTCGATAATTCGAAGTATATGCTCAGTCCCTAGAAAAATTCTTGATATTTCGAACTAAAACAATACGTTTGGGTACATTCAATAATTCGAAGTAAAGTCTGTGGCTGGCCAGTCTACATCGCTCAATAATTCGAAGTTAGCTTATAAAACTCTCGACAATTAGAACACTCACTATCATGTACAGCCCTGTAGCAAACAAGTTCGAGCTTACAAGTTTTGTGTTGCATTGTCTCTGCGTGTCTCCCCTGTAACGTAGCTCATTTAATGCCCATCTGTTTGCTACCCCTTCTTAGTGTTTTTCAGTTCATCAGACGAAAATACACTTTTATTGCTTTCCTTCTTCAAATAGACATTAGACCAACCGCACCTGTTGTCAGCCGTCTATATCTTTCGTTTAACGTGTGACCTTTCTACACATGTGTTCAGAAAGGATAGACCACTATTGTGAAGAAGAGATGAGTAGGAATGTGTATAAATGTATTCTTTTAATACAGGACTTTTAACTCCTGTATAATATTTATATTGTATAATATATATGTACTTCTTAAAAACTACTTTAAAATAATTTTAAGCATATGTACAATTGTTGTTTTATTACATAGTTTCAAATTTTAATGTTACATAGTTCAAAATTCTCTTCGAGTACTTTGGGAGTTTTTTTCTACCTTCCTGATAATTCGAACTTTTGATATTTCGAAGTTTTTCATTGGTTCCTCCAACTTCGAATTATCGAGAGAGTCGACTGTATCTCTTTTTACTAATAGTGAAGTGTACGAGACGAGTCTTTGGTTAGGAATGGCAAGAAAACTCTGTGCAGAGTGGATTTTCTAACTGTCTACGCGGGCCACAAGAAAAGAAGAAAGAAAGAAAACTTCTTACGGGTTATTACTCTCCCTCCCCTAATTTATAGTGTAGTTTTTCATTTTTGTACACTAAATATCTATAAGAATTTAATCATATATGTATATTTAGAGAGAGAAACAGAGAAAACTATACTTTCGAATTTTCCAATTATTCAACAAAAAAAAAAAAAAAACAGTAATTTTAAATATTTTTAAAAAATTTAGTAATACTATAAGAAAGTTTAAAAAAAGTTATATTTTCATCCAATGTATTCTCTCCTATATTCATTCCTATTTGTTCTGTTTATTAATGGTTAAAGATGTTTTCACCTTAACGTACCTCGTTTTCACCTTAACGGAATATATTTTCAGGTACAAAATGCTTTTACACATTCATACAAATTAATGTTATTACCAATTTCGTATGTGATATATAAAACGATTT